>JAAOAN010000451.1:0-147967 GCA_013396205.1 Fusarium mundagurra | reverse complement strand
AGCTTGGGTGAGCGCCTTCCGGTGCAGGCGTCCACTAATAGAATCAAAGGCGCCAATTCAAACACAACCAGTTCTATTGGATCCTTTCATTGCACCGACACTGGGGCAAAGTTCTCCCTTACCTACCTTAGTTACAGACAAGATGGGGTAACAAAACTTGAAGCTACAGTAAATAAGTGAATACCTTAATAATATGCTTATCACTATCGCTAGGATAGATCAAGGGTCTTCTCGTTGTTCTTTGTCAACTCTGCTGACCTATTGGTCCATGTCGTTCACTTGGCCAGCTTGACTCATTCCTGTTGTATAAGTACCTTACCTTAGTTGCCAGCCTCATCCACAGATACACGATGAGGTTGGATCGCTTATGGGGGGTACTGATACATAGTAGGAAGGACACACTGAATGCTACTGTAACTAGGTAGGTAGGTATGGAGTAGATAGCAGAAACTTGTTCAGAATATTGCCGACTCAATTACATTGGAGAACTGCATGTGCATCCAAGTGCTGCAGCCGCCGAGACAATGATACATCAAGTCGCCATGGGGCTTGCACGAAAAGAGGAGGAGGTATCCAAGTATTGGGTGCTAGGTGGTCAAGAACGAAGCAGGAAGATTGGAACCAGATCATACAGCAAGTAAGTGGGCAACATCTGGACTAAGAAATTCAAGAATTTATCGTTGCCCGTCGAATTATAGGTCGTGAATATGAATGTTCATAATGATTATTAGTAGCTAGGTTTGCCCTGTGGCTTTTTACCTGTCGTCACATGCCTTTCCCTACCTCACCTGAAGCATGTAACGCATCAGGAAGCGTGCCTCAGGATTGTCGATCAGCACTTTTCAACTTGAGGTCCACTATCCCTTTGTGTTTCAACAGATGTAGAATGCAGATTGCAATAGTTTGTGGGGATAGAGTCATTGCGATATGAGTCGGAAGATTTTCAATCTTCAACCGCCATGTCATGTTGCTGATTATGTTTATTGTCTCTGAATGTCTCACCTATACCGTGCGGCATGCGACCAACGAGCTAACGTAGCGTATCAGGGAGTGATCGTGTTGATCCGCACAGGACGCGCAATTCATGACTCTTGACGTGCATCGGCATTGTCTATGTATGTTGTACGAACCCGCCATCAGAGCTAACCGGAAGAATGGTCTCAACCACGCAGAACGCAGCTGAGGGAACTGGTAAATGGAGCGACCTTCTCAACAAAGAACTGGGTGGTGCAGCCTTAGTATCTAGGTATGCATATTCTCTCATGTGCCTTGTTTTGGTCAGAGTCCTGCCAGGCCATGATCTTTGTCTCTGTCCGAGTAGAACTTTGAACAAGATAAAGATTGGCATTAATGACGAAACACTCAGATTCTGATCCCATATCATTACCGTTACCTGGCCGCTGGCTTAGGGGAGGAAAGAAAACTCAGGACCTTAACCCTAAGTGATAAAAATACTTAGGGTAAATCTAGTCTAAGCTTAGGGGACTCTTTACTTAATTTATTTTGATACCCTGTATTAAGGTTCGATGTTTTCTTACCCCCCCCCCTAGGGCCTGGGCCAGCAAGTCAATAGATGACGGATGGGGGGGAAAAAAGAAAAGAGCGAGACAAGGGCTGCACGGTTAATAATTGCACATTTGTGAGATTGTTTGCTGACACAACGGCCTATTGATCTCGAACAAAACTCCGACCAAATACGTGCCTCTTGAAGACAACAACAACAACAACACGACAATCGCAAATCGCAATCGCAGTCCCCAGTTCTGTGGAGAATCTCAACATCTATACGAAGTAATACAGGGAAACTCGAAGAAAAAAAGAGAGGGGCTGTGACAAACCGGCCAAGAACAAGCTTGAGTTGATGTTGGATCGGGTGATGACCCTCGATTTTTGTGTGCCTGCAATAATAGTAACTGTAACCTAACAAACTGTGTGATCGACCGCGTCCTAACGCTCAAGGCGATCATCTCAGCAGGTGGTGGCGTGAGACGATGGAGCCGCGACGAGGGAACCCAGCCTTCTGCTAAAACTGTGGCTCCTTAGCCAGAAATAATTCGACAATCAGCATTGGACGGATGCTCTACAAACGTTTGCGGAGAGTTTAGCTGTAAATATTCATCCATCCATGCCTCCCTTGCTTTGCCGTGCTCTGCATGGTTTTTTAAGCCTTAAGGGTCGAGGTATTCCATCTGGCCCAGCCCTGTCCGTACTCCGTGGAATAACGGGAGAGCAAAGTTGGCGTAGCACGGTACACAGCAGATAATCACTCGTACAGTACACGAGCTGCACCGAGGAGCATATTGCATTGTGGTTCCTCGATAGCAGCGAAGCCGTTTGAATTCTGAGGCCTTGGGCATCGATGGTCATGCTTAGCGACGCGTTCAAGAACACGAGATGGAGATAACTTCAAAATACGCAGAGTATCCATTATCTCATCCTTGTGCTACAGCAAGTCTTGAGTCCTAAAGCATACGAACCACCCACCTCACATATCCTGTCCCCGGGGTATAAAAAAACACGAGAATCGGTTTGGTGGCAGATCGGCGGATTTTGGTGTAAGCGATTCTCATGTTTTTTTATACCCCTAGCCTGTCGAGCCTGTCTGTCTCTCCACGGTTGGGCCCCTAATAAGAAGCATTGGCCAAGCTTTGATCTAAAAAAGACCATCCCGATCCACTCGGCGGACAGGGGCTAAGAAGGAAAAAGGAGGGCCCTCCCACTGGCTCTGATTTTTTTTCGAAAGAGTGATGATTTTCAACTGACGAGCCGCGTACCTGAACTTGACCCGATCAGGTTTGAGTTTCTGTGTCGATGAGTTTCCTAGTACCCGATTAGGTTGCATACATACACAGTGCGAGAGGCGAAGTTCACAATTGATCGATTATCTTCTCAATGCCTGAATCTCGGCTCCTTTCCAGGTTTTGCCCTGGTCCCGCAAGTGAAGAGACGTCGTGAAGCCCGAGTTATTGTTCGTGAGATCGTCGACTCGGCTCCTCCTGTAGATCAACGACGTCAGCGAGGAACAAGGGCATGTTTGAAAAAGATCAAAAATCGAGTGATATCTAAAATGGGAATGGAAATCACGTCACGAAAGCGAAGAGCATGGTCATGGTCATGGTCAAGGTTAGAGTGGAGGAGTACGGAGTAAAAGATCCATGAATACAGGCAGCAACAGGCTCATATCATGTGGAATTCTCTGCTCGTGTCTCGCTGGTTCGGGGCGTGCAGTGGATGCTGCTCGGCTGTCGTGGATCGTGGTGGGGAACGGCCCCCCTGTGCCCGCAACCCCAAGCCCGTAACTCTGCAAGCCAGAGCCCAAAGCTCCAGGGGTCTTGAGAAGGGAATGGAATGGAATGGGTCACGGCCACGGCGGGAACGGCGCAAGCGATGCAGCCAATAATTGACTAACTCAACTCTCTTTGAGATCCAATATCCGAAGGCCCCGGGCTGTTATTGTCTTGTACTATTATATCTGATGCTCCAACGCAATAGAACAGACGAATGTCGAGTCACAGTCAATGACAGAGATAGCTGCCAGTCAATAAATGCCAAGCAGAATCAAGCATTGAACCCTTGTCTCCGCAAGAATCCAGTATTTCTCTTTAGTCTAGACAATGGATACTGTGCGCGTATTGAATAGAGATTGCAGCAATGCCATAGTTATGAAAAGAAAACAGCAAAGGGTCATCAACATTGATCGTGAATACACATACATATATAGGATTCGTCACTTAGATATAGTTGATCGATTTGTGCCAAAGTGCAGAACTGCACTCTGATATTGGGCATCCTACTATAGGTACCTAGTTGCCAGTCATTATCAATGACAAAAATAACCAACTCTTGGCCAAGAGTAATCCAGTAACTAGTAGATGATGAAAAGTCCTCTTGTTGGCTTATTCCAGGATGCTTTCTTGTTTTCTTCTTCTCCATATTTTACTCGGGATAAAACTGGGATATAGGATTGGGCTACCGATATCGTGTCATGAATTATATAGAAAGTCGACGAAAGTCTCCATCATCGAGAAGAAGTCGCGTCAGCAAAGCAATGGATTCGTGAAACGTTGAAGCCCGGTACCATAACCCAGTGGCTCGTCATACGCCTAGCTCACCCAGTGTCGGCCGGGCTTAGACTGTCTCACGAAGAAAAGATTCATGCTGGCTTATCCACATAGCTCCCATTTGCCGCACATCCCCAAGGCTGAAGGGATTTCCAGGAATGGCCCTGATCATGGTCTAAATGCAAGCAACAGCGCTACTAACGTTGTTGGTTGTGTCTTAAATGCCACGCAATTTCCCCCTGCAACTAGCGTACCGGCTTCTTGATATGTCCGGCTTAAAGTGCAGCAATTCATCATTAATGTTTCTGCGCCGTAGCTGAATTATCGGAACTATTGAGCCTTTGCGGCTTTGCCCGTCCAGGCTTGGCCCACGCCTCTTTTTAGATGAGCAAGCCTCAGTATCAGCTCTTGATTATTGATGCCACTCCAAGAAATAAGGCTTTGAGATATTGTTTCGGATGTCTCGAGACAATCGTGTTCCATTGGACATACGTCAAGCCATGTCATGTTTTGATCTGCCTGTATTTGCATTCGTAGCATCAGTAGTCGTGTAGGTCTGATCTAGGGCCAGCTGAACCTGTACAATGCCACATGCTCACACTGAAGTGCTGAATGCTATTGGTGAAGCCATGGCGGCGGTTCTGGCTCTCTTTGGTTCAGCGGTGACCGTGCCTCCAAGACAAGGATTGCCTCTTCTCATGGAGCAACGACGCTAGTGAGGTGGTAGTCGGGAAAGGATACGGGCTAGGACGGACTAGATGAACGGGCTGTGACGATAAGTCTACAGGGACTTGAGCCATCTGTCTAATACCTATTCTGATGCAATGGAGCTGATATGTAGACTCCGATTCTACAGAATTTCACTTGATGAGAGTTGCCGGATTTTGACTTGAGTTGATCGAAAGTTTGTCATAGCCGCAACAGCTAGGTATCATAGGCCTGGGCTGTTATGTGTGGTTGTTCTTGAGTTACTCACCTCGGTTATTCTATAAACTACTCTTTTGTCCATACTCTTCTATAGGGATCGCAACGTTATAATATGAAATCAAATCGAATCAAATACTTGTAGCAACACATCGCAAAAGCAACTCATTCCACATTCGCTCACTGGCTCTGAGAAAGCGACTCTTCTCTCTATCGAGACGGAGGCCGTGTGCTGTGCACCGGGGTTTAATAGAGCGCAAACAACATTTGCACTGTGCAACCCCCAACCCCCGTCTAGGTGCCCTTCGAGGTCTGTCTGTGCTTGGCCGTTCACTTATCCATGTCGATTGGATTGAATTGGATCCATGAACTGTACTGACTGGCGTTGTTTGTACTGTAGTATGTACCTATCTATGTACTAAGCCTGTCGGGCCACCACTGAATTGGTCAGGTCAGGTCTAGACTGGACTCGCTTCTGCTTGTTGGCCATCTTTCTCTCGTTCAAACCTCACCACCACCACTCGCTTCTTCCCCCCCTAATCATCTCCGCTTCCTAACTTTTTTACTGTTGCGTTTCTGTCGTTGACGTTAGCCGCCTGTCAAGTCTTATTCAATAAGTCTGTCTCTGCCCATCGAAAAGAGAGACTCTGAGTCGATACGAGACGACTAAGACTGAGCCTCTATCGTCTTACTTTCTATACATACATTACATACTTTCACTCTCGCTCTCGCCTTTGCCCGACCGTCTTGTTCCGGCTTTAACCAGCCACTTTTTACTGCTAATACAAACCGTCTTTCGTTTCTGGATATCATAATGTGAGTCTCAGCTCTCTTTGCCTTGGATCAATGACACATGCCTCCAACCACCCGCATTATATGTTTCTTCTCTGGAACTCGTCTCGACTCTCTTCATTCCGACAGAGCCTTCCGTCTTGTCCCCGATCCTGTATACCCACGGCTGTATTTGCACTGCTTATTGCTGCTGCTCTGCTGCTATCTTTCCCGCTCAATTCTTTTACGTGCTGTGCCTTCAACAGTTGCGACAACTTTTAGTGCATCATTTGTCACCAACACCAGCTGACCGGCGCTCCCTCGATCATGCAGTTATCCGCATCCATCATACGCATCTTGTTTGCTTGACACGATTCGGTTCGAATACCCTCGCTATTGTTATCAAACGCCGCATCAACGCACGACCTGCAGTCTTTGTTCCACATCTTCGTTTCGATTTCATATTACCAGGTCCAAAACGCCGCCGTAAATCAATCACTAAAACAGTACGAACAACTTCAGCTCAGCTCGGACCGTTCCGAGTCTCTTTTATGTGTTGTATCTAATCCCAAACCAATATTCTATTATTATACCTTCTACATGCCTAGATTCGGTGTTGCGTTTAACAGGCGGAAGTCAACCGCAACCTCGGAGGATTTTCAGCATGCTTCAGTAACACCAGAGCAATCGTCATTCCGAGTTATTGAGCGTACCGACCCTGCGCTCGGCAAATCATTTGACGGAGGCGCCAGAATGGCCAGGAACTCTGGTCATCACATTCCTAAGCCTAGTCACCTGGAACTTGACACTGAAGATAACATGTTTGCCGACCTCAAGAGTGGCAACAGGTGAGTTTTTCCCTCGATCCCCCGCCTCTTCCCTCCTCTGCCTGTGTGACTCGCCAAGGAATGTTGCACGACTGCCGCTGGTTCTGGAAAGATAAAAATAACACAACCTAAGTCATGCATCATGGCGCTGACTCCTTTCCAGGGGAAGTGGGGCCTCTAATACGACCAAAGCCACATCAACTGATACCTCATCAAGGCACAGCAATGCCTCGACTGCTCCGTCTTCTACGAATCTCGAGAGCCAAGACGATTCCAAACATTCTCATTCGCAGAAGAAGAACTTGCACGAGATCGCTCCTCGACCTGGAGTAAAATCCAGCGGGTCCGGATTTCTGAACCGAGCGGGTCGAACATTTTCTTTTGGGGTCCAGAAAAAACACAACGCGTCTTCCCCAAAGATTGACCATAACGATATCCCTCCCGTTCCAGCCATTCAACAGGATGCTTTTGGTGGAAGATCTAGAGGCTTGACCGAATCTACAACCAGCACTGCTACACCGCCAAAGTTAGAGATGGAGAATGGGGGCATGGATATGGGAGGTGATTTCGGCTCCATGTTCTCGTCCTTCGATAAGAGAGCGAGCGTCGCCACCATGAGGGCTGACGGGTCCGCGGCTCCTCGCTCACTTACCAGCAACCGAACCATCCAGCCGCCCCCTCTAAGTATCAATAAGATCACCAAGGTTGAGCCTGGCCCTGAGTCGTGGCACAGCCGCAACGAAGACGACAATCTTCTCGGATCTCAGCCTGGGACCCCTGAGCTCGATGATGTGCCACCCCCTGTTCCGCGCCACCAGAGTTCCTTCAAGACGTCAAACCGGCCGTCCGATATCATTGAGGATGAAGACGCAAAGTTGCTGCAGGATTCCATCGCAGTCGGAAGGTTGCTTTCCGAGTCCAGTAGCTCCAACCCCCCTTCCGGCCGTTACCGACGAAACGAAGATTCCTTCTCATCGTTCGAGAGGAAGCCTCTCAACAGCAGCTTCAACAGAGGAGACGATAATTTGTTCGAGGGAACTTCCGCTCATTCTTCGCACATCACCAACCGTTTCAATTCTCGAGCTCCTAGCCCACCACGAAACAACAAGGTTATGACCCCGGCCCAGTTCGAAAGATACCGAAAAGACAAAGAACGTCACGATTCGAGCGATGGAGTAATGCAGTCAGCCCCCAACGGTGACGATGACGATGAAATCAATTATGATGATGATGAGGACGAGATCGAGAAGTCCAAGCAGCAAGCAAAGCAGAGGAGAAAGCAGGAGGCTCATATGGCAGTCTATCGACAGCAGATGATGAAAGTCACTGGAGAGCAGCCTGATATGCAATCACATGAAAGGCCCGGGCTGGCCAGCTCGATGAGTGCGCCTCAACTTCACCTCATGAAGACACCATCTCCCGGACCCCCGGCAGGTGCTTCTGACGAGGATGACGACGAGGAGGTTCCTTTGGCCATTCTGCAGGCTCACGGCTTCCCCAGCAAGAACCGACCACCCGCTAGACTCAGCACCATGGGCTCCAACCCCAACCTGCGAGGATCAACCCAGCTGGCACCCCCAAGACCCGGCTCGGCGATGGGCGAGAGCAGCAGTCAAAACCAGCGCCATTCGATGCTGCCTGCATTCGCCCGCGGTCTTCCTCAGGACCCTTTTGTTGGTGCAGGCATCGCAAAGCCTGCTATGCGGGAGTCGCTCACTTTCAGTGGTGGTCTTCCTGCCTCAGAGTCTCAGCAATCCTTGCCCCCTGGAGGGTTGGTTGGCGTGATCGCCAGTGAGGAACGCTCAAGAGCTATGCGCCGCGGCGGTCCTAACGCAAATGGCCAGAAGTTCGTTCCTGGCATGAACGGGCCCCAAGGACCTCCTTTCGACAACATGCCACAAGGCGTAATGAACGGCATGGGCGGCATGTACAATATGCCAGGTGTGGGCATGTCTCAACAACAGATGCCTATGCCCATGGCGCCACCACAGCTCACTGTGGGAGATCAGGCACAGCTTCAAATGACCCAGCAGATGTCACAGTTCATGCAGATGCAGATGCAGTTTATGCAAATGATGGCTACCAACAACCAGCAGCAGCAGCAGCAGCATCAGCAACCGGGGATGATGCCACCGATGCAACCTTATGGAGGACTCTCTGCCACTCAATCTATGAACGACCTCTCTTCTCGCCACTCAATGATGCTTGAGCCAGCTTTAGAGCCTCCCCGCCGTATGGACGCCGGGATGCGTACCATGAGCATGGTGGCGCCGCCTTCAGGCGCTCCCTTCCTGCCACCACCTGGCGGATACGCTGGTTCGATTCACGGCATACCCCCTATGGGATACACTCCGTCAATTGCACCATCCGAGCGAAGCAACATTGGTCTTCCTGGCCGATATCGCCCTGTATCTCAGATGCCGGCTGCTGCAGCCCCCGATCCCCACCGACGAACTAACACTATGTCTGGAGCGCTGGGTCGCTGGGATGACCCCAAGGGCAAGTCTACTATTAACGTGGTAAGCACCACAGGCGACGGTTCAGATGATGACGACGAGGAAGGGTGGGAGGCGATGAAGGCCAAGCGAGACAAGAAGCGCAGCATGTGGAAGTCAAAGAAGGGTCTGGGAAGCGATTTTGGAACCATGATATAATTCGAAGGATTAGTGAGTGTGGAACTATTACAAAAGAGAAGGAGGTAAGATTGGTTTATATGCTCTATTTTTGCATCTGGATATCCATGGGTTGAAATACTCGACCGCCGAGTGGAGAGTCACATACAATTGTATATTCTAGAAGTGCTTTTCACCCGGGCGTCGTGGGGCAAGATATGATAAGCACCGGCTCATTAGGACTGAGACTGGCGCATGATAGATACATCTTTATGCGGTAATTGACTAATTGGGGGGTCATTCTCGGAATGGTATTCATCTGTGGCCCGAGTCATGCTTTCATCGATCCTTTGACGGACGCAAAGGTTATCCACGCCTTGTCCAAAATTCGATATTTTATCATTTGTCCTGCACGTTGCTGTTCTAACCATCAATGGTGCCGTTGGCCCACTCCTTTCTCTTGACACCCATCTCGACAGCCGCAAGACCCCAATCCTCTCCATGGTTGTGACCCTTACCGTCAACTCCGGCACGAGCCTTCGCTTGGTCCTCGGTCAGAACGGTCAAGACACCAAGAATGACGGGAACGCCAGTGTCGAGCTGCACACGCATAAGGCCCTGACAAGTTGACTCGGCAATGTACTCAAAGTGCATGGTCTCTCCCTTAATTAGAACGCCGACAGCGATGATGGCATCAAAAGCGCCTGAGGAGGCGGGAAGAGAGGTGAGATCGGTAGTGGACGAAGCCAGAAGATCGGTTGCCGAAGGACCGCCAGTCGAGGTGCCCTGGATCTGAGAAGCGGAGAATAGGCTAGAAAATGGCAATACGTCAGCGACTCGGCATCAACGGGTACAATTGAATGGGGAGGTTACCGCTGGACGGCAATGGGAAGCTCCCAGGAGCCAGGGCAAGATTGGATGACAATATTGGACTCCTTAACACCAGCTGCGAGGAGTTTCTCCTTGGCACCGGTCACAAGAGGGTCGATGATGGTTGAGTTCCAACGAGCGTGGACAATGCCGATGCGCAGGCTAGAGCCATCGTGGTGTTGCGGAGAGGGACCCTTGAGAGACATCGTCGAAAATTGGGATCGAGATCAAGTCGGATGCAGCTATGGAGGAATTTCTGTATGTCGGCAATTGGGCTGAAGCTGTCTCAATCTATTGAGATGGGTAGGTAATTAAAAGACGAGGTCGGAGGATGGTTTAGGTTCATGAAAGGAAGCTTAGCAATAGATGGTTTCTATCCGCCATCCGCCAGAGACAACGCGGGGCTACTCACAGCGGGGCTGGAGGTAGTCACGTCACAGGGGAACAGGGACAGAATGGTGTGCCCTGGAGGCTCCCGGGTTGGCTGGTCGGATACACCTAGATATTGGATGGAATGCAGGGACTGGAGGTACGTACCTTGATCAGACCTTTCTAACCTCTTGGCGGCAGCTGCAGGGTGTGCATCTTGTGTGTGATGTGTTAGTCGGAAGGAAGGACTAAGGGGAACTAAGGTAAGAAGGCTGAATCACCTCCTTCTTCAAAGAATCTCTCTATGTTCTTGAATTGTATGGAAGGCAGACGAGAATCACCACTCGTCTCAATTGTTTTTCTTCCCTTTCATCTTCCTCTTCTCCAACACCCCCTGCTTTAATTCCCCTTCTTATATAACTCCACCAGCATAATATCCACATGATCCGTGTTAGTCTCTCGGGCAACCAGATGCTGTGTCTTAATGCAGCATAAACTACCTGGGAAATTCATATCTCAGTTCCATCTTCAAGCCATCTTACTATCACAATGTCAATATCTGCATTGCCGCCATCTTCAGCACACCTCCTACGGTTCTCATCGTCGCTTCCAGACCCCCTCTCCATGGTCAAGGAGCTTGTTGATAATAGTATTGACGCGGGTGCTACATCTATCGAAATCACAGTTGCTCCCAACACCGTCGATAAAGTTCAAGTCCGAGACAATGGTTGTGGGATACAGGTGGACGACTTCAAGTCATTGGGGCGTCGGTCTCATACCAGCAAGCTCCGAAACTTCGACGAACTTCATTTGAAAGGCGGCGAGACACTTGGTTTTCGTGGCGAGGCTCTTGCTAGTGCCAATTATCTGGCTACGATCAAAATCACAACTCGAACAGCCCAGGATCCCATTGCATCACTACTTCTCTTAAACACAAAATCAGGCGGAATTAGCAGGCAACAACCTGTTTCCGCTCCTGTCGGAACAACCGTCCAAGCTTTGAATTTGTTTCAAACCCTTCCTGTTCGGAAACAAAATGCCATCAAAGTGAGCCGAAAGACCCTGGCAGACATCAGACGACTCCTAGAGGGTTATGCGATGGCACTTCCACACATCAGATTATCATTCAAAGTGCCTGGTAGCTCAATTCAGCCGTGGGTTTACACACCATGCTCAGCACCAAGCACGCGAGAGGCAATCACACAAGTGTTTGGTCACACTCTCACAACTCAGCTCGTGGCGGTGTCATCAGACTCTCACGCTGGAGCAACCTCAACCGAAGTACAGTCCAAGAATTTGAAAATTATGGCCTCCTTACCCAAGCCCGACTCCGATGCCAATATCATCAAGGGGAATGGAGCTTTCATCTCGGTCGACTCACGACCCATTTCATCATCCAGAAGCACGGGAAAGAAGCTAGTTTCTATTTTCAGATCGAGTATTTCCGCAGTTCTAAACTCACCCCAGAAATCGCGAGCACCCTCCAACGCATTTATGCAAGTCAGCATTCAGTGTTCACCTGGATCGTATGACCCCAATGTAACGCCCTCGAAAGATGAACTTCTTTTCGTGGATGAAGCAACCGTCCTTAGCTGTTTCCAGAAGCTCTGCGATTCTGTTTACACGAAGAATGTTTTAGGTGACAAAGAACCTCAACACAAGCTGGTGGCGTTGGAGAATAGCCTATCACCTCTGCCATGGGCTTTGAAGACGGTTGAGACAAGGCTAAGAGACGGAGCACGTCTTGGTGGCATGGAAAAAGAGCTCTTGTTGACCGACCAAGAACTTGTCGGTTCTTTGAACGATGAGCCTGAGAGAGTTCTTGGTGGTACTGACGTATCTGGAAGTGGCGAAAGGGGTTCTCCCGGCGCTTTCACTGTTCCCACGTCACCCAAGAAAACCTCACGATCTGGAAACCTGGACGGGACGAGGGGTCCTAAGAAAGCCCCAGCTGTTCAGAATATGATGAGGACACGATTAACAGTCAATCTTTCACGAAGGGAAACCGCTTCGACCGACCTGGACGGCACAGAAGAACTGATTCCTGTGCATGTTACACCTCGACGGGCTGCCACTCCTCCTGTCAGAGATGAATTGCAATCTAACCCTCGACGTCGAGGATTGGCTTCACACCGTCATTTCGGCAACATTGATGACTATTTTCGCCCATCAAGGGATGAGCCGATCCAAATCGCAACAGACGAGACTGCCACGCCCGGAATCCCTCATACAAGGAGCTATTTGACGAGTGCCTCTCATCGTCGGCGCCTTCCGCTGAAGGAACTGTCAGAATCACTCCTCAATCTATTCCGTGAATATGAGGAAGAAGACTACGAAGACGAAAGTGATGATGAGTCCACATCCGGCCTTCCATTCGCTGGGCCAAATGCCGTTCCATCTCCTTACACATCTCCACGTCGTGAGGCTCCTTCTTTCCTAAGTCAGCCTTTCAGGCCTCTCTTGGGGCAGCAGTCAATCCACAATTCAATGCCAGACTTGCAATTAACAGTGCCGGAAAATCTACAAACACCGCCTTCATCAGACCCTACTGGTGCCGACAACTCAACTCGTGGTGATTCTCGTCGACAATCCACCAACAATATCTTGGCCAGGGCCCAGAGGTCTTCTCGGGGTAGTCTGATACCGTCAGTCAGCGGACGAAGCGGTGATGGGTTGAGACAAATCCGCTTGCTCCCTGGAAGTGATTCTACAGCATCCCAAGGCAGACGTCGATCGGATCAAGTTTGGTATGGCAATGGACTACTTAACCGCAGAAATCCACCGATGAGCAACAGCCGTGGCGACTCGGACGCACATTTTAAGGAAACGTTGCACAACAGTCATGCGAACTCTGAGGACCAGGAAGGCTAGCATCCTTCTAGCCCTGGAGAATTCTCCTCTCAGGCCTATGCGCAATCTTGGTTGTCCGATCAAGTATCACACAATCATCTAACCTCTCGAGGAGGCACGAAGGATTCTGAACGAAGTCAACCCCAAAGTAACAGGCCGTGGTCGCACTCTCTACAGGTTTTACTTCAGAGAACACCACCACCACCACCACCACAAGCCACATGGTCGGACGAAGAAGCTGCTGGTGGATACAGCCCAGCACCGCTAGATCATATTCATGGCCAGCACAAAGAAGGATTCGACTCGAGATCATTCAAGCGACAACGACGCGATTCAAGCGTTTCAACTTCAGAAAGCGCGGGGCTGGATTCTAGACGCCTTCTCATGAAGCGACAGCGCATCCGTGCAAACGGAGGGAAATTGAAACGCATCGCGTCGACAAAACTTCCACTTGAAACAATATCACAAAACGATTCCACGCTGAATCTCTCGGTCAAGATCGAGGTTCATTTGTGCGAGCTACAAGCTGCTACCCTTGAGTTCATGAACTCTAATCGAGCTACGAAACCAGGCCTGGCCCTACAGTTCAGGAACATGGATGAGGTTGAAGAGGTTGACAGGCGATTGAGACGAGTTACAGAGTCGTGGCTGAAAGGAAACCCATCTATCACGGTGGAGTACACGATTCGATCTGAAGTGAAGGGCAAATCGAAGGCGTAAAGCGTTTTGTTTGGGTCGCGGGCGCAATAATGTTTTGGGAGGAAGCAATCATGGTGTTCATTCATTCGTATACCATTAATTATAGGGAACTTGAGGGAAAGGGAGGAACGCTTGCTTGTGGAGATTGCTTGTACGACTGAACGACTAAATTGACGAGGCTAGGGATGCTGGTTTGCTAGATTGCTGGGCTAGATCGTCAGCCTGCAGAAGATGGTTAATGAAATTGCACTAGGAATTTACTACCTAGTATCTAAGCTGAACCTGAGGATGGTGTTTGTAAGACAACCCCAATGCAGCTAGTAGCATCTGTTGGGAGCCGCAGTTAGATACTGCAACTACCTTAGTTGATCCTGAAACGTAAGTTCTTTAGTAAGTTAGGTGGTACGCAAAGCACAAGCCGCTTCAAGATGAGGTGTTTATAGAGAGCACGCCAATAAGACCAAGAAACATCAGCTCAGAAGGCGGTCATAGCGGCCAAAGTGTTTGGTCGTTTCCAAGTCGCGTTGTAGCTTACCATTATTAATCGTGAAAACCAGCAAATCCTACAATACAACAAGACCACAGGGTAAGTCAGTATAGTATGTACGGCACCACAGCTCGTACATGTCTGGTGACAGAGCCAAAAAGTTCCGTGACAGGCTACGTAGATTTGCAAGTGCCAGTTGGCCAGCCGTGTGACCTCCACCTCACATCACTATCAGAGAATAGGATCTACGAAATGTCATCAACGGGGAGCAGGATATTTCATGCTCTGATGGTGGCTGACTGATTTTTGGGTGGGCGACTGTGTTACTAGCGAGAGGGTCTAGAGGGTGGTGTAGCTGAAGTGTGAGGGAGAGGGTTCAGGGGTCTAGATCATTGATGGAACCCTATGATGGATGACCCAATCATCGATGAGCTGGCAAATCATCGAGATGGCGTTTTGAACGATTTCCCAATGGCGAGCAAGATAAAACATGAGATATTGACATGGTAATGATGCGGCTGGCTTGGAATTTGCTAGAAGATGTCGGGTATATCGATGGATGGGGGACTTTGAAGCGAAGTGGAGGTTGTTGGGACCTCAAAACCAGATTCCAGGCAATCAAGAGGGAAGCAAGGGAAGGTACATCATCGCTTAACGTTGACGGAGGAATCAGCAGCAATTGAGGGACAAGGGTTGTAGGTGGATTGTGTGACTGGAGCTAGTAAAACAGATAGATCATGTCGGTATATGAATAGAAGGGTTACTGATTTACGAGCTTATTCCTTTGCATAGAGTTCTTGATGACAATAGAGGAGACTGCCGGTATAAACTGTATGGTTACGGTAGAGATGAGCTGAAGAATAAGACTGGAGCGCATGGATTCCACTGGGTGTTGCTGAAAATAGCCCACTCGGTTGGTCCGTCCACATGTTAGGTTTGGCACTACTGTAACAGGCTCTCGTGAAAATGGTCAACGAATAGGGCCTAGGCAAAGGTCAAGATGGGAACGGGAATACCCACGCTGACCCAACTCCCGCTCGTATCTGCGCTGTAGTTACTCCACGAGGCGAAGAGTGAGTCGACGTTGGCAGAAGCAACTGACATGAAATGGAGTCCTTCTGTTCTGTAACGTGTGGTTCGGTGTGGTGATGACTAACAGCTCAGCTCAACACAGACCCATCCCGCATCCAGATATCGAGACTTCACCTGGGAAGAAGAGACCGGGCTTGACGTGACTTGTAGCAAGTGATGGCGTCCAATTAAGAGTTTGCAGTATCATGTATTAGAGTAAGCAGCGTATGTGTGCACTGCATACAACGTTGTATGCGAAAAGCATCAATTTCAGAGAAGTAGCCCAGAGGTTCAGTGAGGGTGATATACGTTGCGTTCCGCATAATCGTGGCTGTGGCTGACAAGATTGCCTCCTTGCATTGATTGATGAGTTGAAAATTTGGAATTCCAGCATCTCTGATCCGGATTTAACTCAGAAACAGCGGGTAATAAGTTGGTTATGTTGGTGAGGAGTGAAGACCACTTTTGAACTCGAAATATCGGATCATGATATATAATATAACCTAGACTAGGCACCTAAACAAAACGTCGATCAAATAAATGATGAGAAAGATTTGTAGGTGTTGTCCAGCGGCCGTTACCCGTTTTTAGAAGGGACAGCTCCATCATCGGGCTCAATCTAAGCCGCAAGCCATGACGTTTTGCGCTAAACGTCAAAGGCTAGCGCAGATTGATGGGAAGGGGTTTGTTTTACGAAGGCTGCAGGACACAAGTATCGAATACTTGAGGTTCATCTGGAAGAGGTAATCCCTAACAGAGAGGCAGTTCTATGTGGTAGGACAAGAACCGCAGAGAGTGGAAGCAATCGTCACCTCCTACATGCAGCATCTCTTATTAGATGATAGTCTGAACTGGTCGCACAAATCAATGAAAGTAGTCTCCTGATAAGCATCCATGACTTGAGCCCTGAGATGGCCTGAGATAAAGATAGGACATGCGTTCTTAGCGTGGACCCAGCCACAATGCCCAGCTTTGAAGCAGACACCAGAGCCGATGGCTCCAAAACCGAATCCTTCCAGGTACGGATATTCATTCGAGGCCAGGTGTCGAACTCCCTCCGGCTGATCAACAGGAGAGAGATTTAAGCGTAAATAAATCATGGTGCATTATGAGACACAAGAAGTATGAGATACGGGTCAGTTGAAGAAATTCCAAGTTGGAGCTCGTAATGCTCACCAGGAAACAATCCACTTATACTTGCAGATCCTCACCGTGGACGCGAAGGGCATTTGGGGGGATCCATCATCAACGGACAGCGACGGTTTCGTTTATTACGGGAAAGCAGAATCCCGCCCATCCAGTTCAGCTCCCTACAGCCAGCAGCTAGGTGCACTTGCACTGCCGTCTGGCCCGGGGCGTTCTACAAACTTACAGGCCCCTCTAGCGTTTTATCCCCAGCGCTGACTTGACATGTACCTGATACTTCTCCATGGCCCCCCCGTTAGATTGTTCTTCCCACTTCAACGACTGGGACAAGGGCGTCTCTTTTCCCTTGCTGCCCCCCCAAAAAAAGAACCCATCCGTCAGGTTCGATCGACACACGACCATTGCATTGCGCGCACAGCAGAACCTACCTATTCGCTCACGCATTTTGCTGCTCTACCTACCTACCTACTGTTGGGCCTTTTTTCCTCCTTCTCCTCCCTTTAGCTTCTTCCTTCCCGCCTAATTCTTCACTCGCTCGTTCCGTCAATCGATTTCGCTTCGCTCCGCTTCCCTATTTCTGTATTTCAGGTAGCTTCATCAGCTTTGTCTACCCATCGTAGATAAATCTAGTAGCAATCAGCATTTGATCCGTGGTCATCTAAACAAACATCATCTCACATCCGTTGCCATCTCTCGAGAATCACGTCGCTCGCTCCTTCGTTCGTTTGCTCGTTTGCTGGTCGGTCCTCTAATCTTCTGTCGGCTTACTCTTCTCGACACCCAAGATGATCTCCGTCTGAGCCACCACGAACCTCTCCGATCCTATTGCTCGCCTTCACAGTTTGAGTCCATAAGCAAATTTCAACAGTCTTGGTTATTCCAGCTTCTCGGATAGTCTTAAACTCGAAGCTATGCAGCTTGGTCTGGCCAGTCAACAGCTTGTCGACTGTTCGCAAGATTGCCGCCCTTACTCACACCATCGCGGCCTCATCCAAGACCTGCCCAGGAGGCGACATGTGGCACGGTCATCGAAATCCCCGATATCTGGCTCCGTGCCTGCTGCCTTCGCTCCCGTAGATTCTTCTGGTCACTCGTGCAATCAGTGTTATTCCACAACCATGACACAAGCTGTCCCTCGACAAAGGGCATGGCTCCCTCGATACAGCACGATATCCCGGTTGTCGAAATGTCTACTCGTCGCTCTTCTCATTGCAATGCATGCCGTATCGCCTGCTCATGCCGTGAGGATCCCTTTCACAAACTGCCTCAGCGACGCCTACCGCTTGCACGAACCGACGAGGCTGCAATGGGTTCCCTTATACGCCGATGCCGTCTTCGATACCGAGAACGAGAAACACAACCTTCGAGTTATTGTTTGGGGGAACGTCACCGGTGCCCGAACGACCAGCGCCCTGCCACCACCTGATGACCCTTCTTGGAAGGATGCCAGCGATATCAATGGCAAAATCGCCGAAACTCCCCAGAAGAAAGATGGCTACAACTTTGCTACTACCTACTTCCCCAAGGTTCACTTCTTGACATATGCTCCGTACAACAACAGTTTTAATTTCTGCAAAACTTCATTGGTGAACGGATCTTGCCCGCTTGGACCTTACTTTGGAGAAGTCGATTATAGGTACGTCCTTATCCATGAACTACTCATGAATTGAAATAAAGAGAGATGTACTAAAGAGAGATGTACTGACCGCAAATCTATAGTGATGCATACAAGTTACCTTCTATTAACATCACATGGGACGCCTACTCATCCTATGCATTTGCGTCCCTAGCACCCAGTATGTCGATTATTGATGGGACTCGCGATGCTCCTCAGATTGGCTGTGTTTCCATGGCGGTGACCCCGGATCTGGGAGATCTCTCGTGGCTCCTCAAGTTTTTACCAATGATAGTGCTCCTTTTTACAGGTTTTGCAGTCGTGTTCTCAGCCATCTTCAGTCCCTGGGGCTCATCTGATATCTTTCACTGGACTTCCAACTATGGTCGAGATGTTGATCTGCTCCGTCTTGTCACGCCGGGCTTTGGAGATTGCCTTCAGTATATCCAATTTATCGCCCTAAGCGGTGGCCTCACTCTCGACTATCCCGGCTTCTATCAACCCATCGTCAGCCAGATGGCCTGGTCGACTCTAATGTTCAACGAGAGCTTTGTCGCCGATGCCCCATCATGGCAGAGCGTTGTCGATGGTATTTATGTCACCAATGCCACTTATGGACTTCAAGAGCTTGGTCAATTGGTTGGCATGGCTGAGAGTAGAGATATTTGGGCCGGTATGATGGTTTGGCTATGTGTGTGCATCGCTTCTGTTACCGTTCTAGTTCAGGGCGCATTTGCAGTGCAGTGGTTATTCCGAAAGATCAACAACACCCCCGAGGAAGATCTGCGTTCAAAGAATGTCCCCTTTTCCGTTGGCAACGCCGTCCGCATTGTCTTCAACTATTTCTTATTCCCGATCATCGCTCTGTCGTGCTTTCAGCTAGTCACTGCTGGCGATTCTCCGACCTATACGATTGCCCTGACCGTCGTTACCTTGGTTTTCCTCATACTTTTCGCGGCATACCTCTTTTATCTCATAATCAGAACAAGGCCAAAGTCCGTCCTCTACGATGATTTACCGACTGTTCTCTTATACGGCCCTCTGTATAATACATACTCCGACGAGGCTGCTGGGTTCGCTCTTATTCCCGTCTTCCTAACATTCCTCCGGGGTATCACTGTCGGTGCCGTGCAGCCTAGTGGTATCGCTCAGGTGGTACTGCTCGCCATTTGCGAAGTGATTCATATCCTTACCATCCATGCCTTCCGGCCGTTCCAGCGTTCAACAGCGATGAATGCCTATCATACACTTTTTGGAGCACTTCGTCTAATTTCTATCTTACTAATGGTAGCATTCGTGCCTACTCTTGATGTTTCCGAGGGCGACAAGGGTTGGATTGGTTACATCATCTTAGGAATCCACGGTGCGGCTTTGATATTCGGGTTCTTCCTCAACGCACTGCAGACCATTATCGAGGTCGCGGCTCGCATGCTTGGAGCTGGCGGAGACGACGCTCGAGGTCTGACCCGTGGCGGACTCACAAAGATCTTTGGTATGCGACAGCTGTCTCGCCGCAACACACACCAACGTAACACTGGTCCATCCCGAGCAAGCCAGTTGTCGACAGCAGCAATGTTGGACGTAGACGATAGCGGCAAGTCAGGATATGCCATGCCCAGCGGAAGGGTTCGAAGCGAGTCTGGTGCTAGTCTCGGTGGACTCATGAACCCTCGGCATAGGAGCAGCTCGGCGCTCGATAGCATCGATGTTTACTCTGGCATGCCGCAGAACGTGGATAGCAGCAGCTCATACATGCCCAACACCCCTGGGGAGAGGAGTACATTTTCGTTCCTGCCCTCCCCCAGCGCTGCCCGCCATCATCCTACACAATCAATAGATGCTGCCGATCCTTACTATCGACCTCCTCGAAGACGGCAGATGATGAACGAGTCCATCCACTCCGAAGGACCTGGTGGCTCTAACACAGCAGATGTTAAGGGGGCTAACCCAGCTGGAGTTCTAGGCGATCCTGCAGATACGGGTGCGGATATCTCTCGAGGAGCAACACCAGCGCCCCCTCCCGCTGGATACTCTCAAGCCAGTATACCTCCAAACCGACCCGATTATGCCACTCGCGAGGTTGACTTTTACTACGGGGTTCGTGGACCCGCCCTGAACTCGGACGGCCCGGGCCGGAAACTTGGAACTGGCCCTGCCGATCCAACTGGTCCTGTGGCTACTGCCTCGGGCTGGTTCCGGAATCTATTCGGTGGAAAGACAAAGGAGAAGGGCAAGGGTTTCGAAGTTGTAAGGAGCTCACGGATGCCACCAGCCATGATGGCTAGGAATGGTGGAGAGTCGCCCCCTGAGGGTATTCCAGTGGCTATGGGCGTACTGCGGAACGGCCCAATTGACTCAGATGATGAAGACGAGCCTCGACCAAGGCGGTCTCCCGGACGTCAACCTCAAAGTGCTCTACTAGATGACAACGGTGATCCTCAAGACTCTGAGCCGGAGAGTCCTGTTCTGGAGCGACCCCGACGTACTTTCAGTGCCGGCAGCGAGAGTTTCCCTCGAGAGCCAAGCAAGTCTTTGTCCAAGGCGCCGCACATCGCACTGCGCGAAGCTGAGGATGACGATGCCCCAGAGATTCCTCGGAAGAGCTCCAAGCGTGCTTCTGGCCACTTTGGGGGCAGTGATCACAGCCGAGCGCCATCTCTTACCCTCATGAATATGCCAGGCTCCACGATATCCTTTGAATCTCAGTGGCGAGGAGACCCCGATGCTGTTAGCCGCACCTCAAGTCACCACGGTGCTACACTATCAGCGTCATCGCGGCTACCGTTCGAGCGAACCAACTCCCAGAAGCGATTGTCGTCCAATTCGTCCATGGAGTTCCCCGGCGAGTTCACCAACATCGACTTCGGCCCTTCAGTTGATGAGCGGCCGGCCAGCTTTGGCATGGTGTCACAACATGGTGTCAGCCGAGTTGACCCGTTGCACCGTGACGTGGATCTGCTCGGCAGCTCCGCTGAGCTTGTCGAAGATCCTCCTGCCAGACCTCGCACTTGATATTTCTGCTGTTATAGCCAAGTAGGAGGCCTATTGGCCGCTCTTCTATGTTGCTTACCATAACACACTCGTCGACATGATCGGCCACTACACACCCTTTTCGGGTCTCAACCTAATACTCGTTTCTTTTTTGCTTGGTTGCCTCAAGGGGCGAAACCATGTACACGATTTATAGACAAAGGTCCACAAGATCCTTGTACATGAGCACACGTGCTCACCTTCCCTCATTTTTGGTTATGAATCGAACACAATTCAGTCACAGCCGCAGGTTCTCGCGAAGGAACTCGAGCTCTGAAAGTACAAGCGAACGAGACGGCGTTACATACGGGGGGTTTTTTATGGCAAATTTTATTTCTTGGGCCTGACTGCCTTGAGTCAACTTTCTTTTGTGTTTGGGGATATGTTCTTTTTGAGAATGTCCATACTAGCGTTGGCGTAACAAAAAGCTGGTTTAGGGAGGGGGATGTACACAAGGGTTCATCAAAGCCCCAGCATGTCTTTTTTTATGTAGTAGGTTTTGTGAGAATGAAAGTGTAGTTATATAATCTTTGGAGGGGTATGTTGCCAAGGTCCTGGATATGATTCACCAGCCTGGGACGACGAAGAGCTGGTATTTACTAGGCACAATTCTAATGAGAAGTTGTAATGATCCTTGTACTTGATCTCGTTTGTTTGTGCACGTTTTAACAGACGCTGGTCTGTTTACATGCAAGTAGTGTTTTTTGTCGTACCATAAATAGTCCCTCAGCAAGATATGTATCTGTTACGTATCTGACAGTTTGTCTTTAGTTGCGACGTGTCCTATGTTATCTGATAACTTTGCGTCCCTTCGGTATTTCACTTCACCGAGATGAACCCTATGCCTGACCGAGCCTTGCGCGCCGCTTCCTTGAGCGCCTGTTCCTCGACATCAGTCCACTTGACACTCAGGTCGTTCCAGTTCTTGCCAGGTGTGTTGTACTCCTTGCGCCACTGCGACTGCACCTTCTGCAGACGCGACATCTCGCGCGGGTCGCCTGAACCGCTGTACAACATGAAGGCTGTGCAGGGCGGCAAGGCATCATAGATGCATGTGAGACGCTCTGTAAGGCGTACGAGGGCCCGCTCGAGCTCTGACTTGTCGGATGAAACGGCCTCGGGGTCTTGTGGAAGACCACCGTCGCTGCTTGTGTTGTCGACGCGGTTACGGTTCCACCAGCCTTGAAGGGCCTCAATCTCTCGCATTCTCGCCCAGACAAAGTCAACTCCACCGCCGCGGATTTCGAGGCCATCTGGGTCTCCCTGAACAGCACGAATTACGTTGTTAGTTACATCCTCGTCGTTCTTACAGCCTAGCTGATGAGTTGCGCCGGCTCCAGCCCCCTTAGAGGGATCACCCCAGTCAACAGCTGCGCTCGTCTTGCCAACCTCGGCGCCACCTGCGGCCCCCCCTTGGGCCTTGTATGCAGTTCCAGCTCGCGCTAGTCGGCGGAACAAGTTCTCTCCCTGTGAGTCAGATGTTCCCCAAGCCTTGCCCTTTTCGCATTTCTGTTTGACAAGATCGAGACAGGTCTTAGAGTCTTCGATGCTGTCATGGCCATTTGCACCACCTTTTTGAATTTCCTTTGACAGATATTTTTGCGCCAGCCATTTTAGAGACGATTTGAGAGGAGGACCGCGAGGATGCGGATAAATGATGGATGTGTCGATGATAAAGGGGTGAGTGATGCGGAGGGCCTTGGTATCTGACTCTAAAGAGTGTCCTATCAAGATTGTGCGAGGGGTCAAGAGTTCGAGTAGTTTCTGCTGGATGTCATGCAATGTAGTTGTTACAGGTGCAAGCATCTCTTCCGTGATGCCAGAGAATTGGGTGACGTAGTCGATAATGGGCTTATCAGGCTTGACAAGTTCATCGAGCACAACGTTGCCCAACCAGTCGACTATGCTGATTCTTGTCAAAGAGAACTCGTTCTCTCCAGTCATGCACATTTCACAATCTAGAGCCAGAATATCTCGCCCTTCTGTGATGCTGCCTTTTTCAACTTCGTCTTCTGGGACTTGACCCTCTTCAAGGCTTTTCACATGGGTGATGACCCAACCTTCGGGGAGAACGAACTGATCTCTGGCAACACCTTCCAGCATAGCTGGATGAACCAAGTAGCCGTTGTCAGTTAGATCATCAACTGTACAAAGGAACTCAGTGATGCGTGTTCTCTCGTTCTTCCATCCCGAAGGCTCGTGTGCTGGTTTGATGCCCTTCTTTGGCACGTTCTTTTCCTTCGGGGTGGGGGTTGTTAGGAAAGCGGCCAGGGGCGAATGCATCTTCCCGTGTTTATCATCACCGGGTGTCTTGACGGGCCACAGGTGCGTGAACATATCCGCGAATGGTTTCAGAGCCTCGGGTAGGCGCTCTTTCTTCAGCGGCCGGGGATAATAGTCGTCCGGCGACGTTACAACAGCATTTCCCTCCCGATTAGCATCGTTATATGTATCAAAGTCAACGTTGTGTTTGAACATGGCCTCCTCAATACCGGGTATCATTATAGCCACAATCTTTCGGAACGCTGGACGATGGGTAATGCCAATCCATTGAGGGCCAGCTCCGTCGGCAAATATATATGTAACCAGGTCTCGCATTTGGGAAATATTGATCTTGGATTGCAGTCGCGCATTAGGCGAGAATGCAATGGTGGGATAATTCTTGCCAGGTTTAGGGACCTTCTTAAGCTTCTTTGCGGCCCGTGAAACGACCTGCCACTCTCCGCCGTCGTCCGCGTCATGAGGATTAGAACGCTTCAGGCTGCCGTCGCTTTGTGCTGACGCATCCTTCTCGAGAGTCGCGATGGCTGCCGTGACAGGAACAACTTGGTCGAACTTGTCGGAGGTTTGGACCTCATCTTGATTGTCGCTTGAAGAGGCCTTGTCGATGGGATCGGGGATTTGGTCAGATCCTAGGGCTGTAAGGGCTTTGCTGACGAGTTTGACGGCTTTTCTCTTTGCTTTCTTACCCATTACGAACTTTATGCGAGCGCGAGCGCAAATAATGCGCCGCTAGAAGGAGAAACGTGGAAAGAGATCACGTCGTGAGGCAACAATGTTTGAAAGGAATAAAAAATAATGGCGATCCAAGAATGCAGACACACTGCAGTGCCAAAGGTACGTACCTGTTTGCTTGCCAGGCGTTTTTTCAAGGGACCCGACCTAGCAAGCTACCTAGGTACCTACGTACTAGTACTAAGGTAGCCTAGGTACCTTACCTAACGCTAGGTAGGCACACTAGGCACAGTCGGTAGGTAGTAGAGAGTGGGTCCCAGAGCGAGCTTGTTGTGAGATCGGCCAATGAGAGTGTGGCTGTAAGCTTGACCACTTTACGCGCCTGGTATGGATGCGCCAGGAGGGTTGGCGTAGATATAAAGACCGGGCTATATATATAATCATGATGTTACGGCACTCAATAATAGATTTAAAGTCCAGTCCTCAAGCATCTAGATTCTCAACTCGAGAATCTGTTCGGTTCCCAAACCAACACTAAATTATCTCTATTTCATAGCCAAAGTCCATCTCAAGTATCTCAAGTCCCAAATTTGCCAGAGAATCTACTTGCTTCACTACAGCGTACTCGAAGAAGGCTCGAGCTTGTTCACCCTCAGGATTCTCTTTCCAGGCGTTGATAAGAGACAACTCCTGGTCTCTTCCTGGTAGTTCATTGATCTCATCCAGCATCTGCTGAGCGGTGGCCGAGACTTCCCATTCTCGAATATAGTCTCTAGGAACAGACGCTATAATCATGATGAGAAGCATCTGGCACAAGGAAACTTGGTCAATATCCTGCAGTGCCTGAAGGGCCCTCTGGTTAATATCCCCCTTTGATGCCACGGCTTGTGAGTTGCCAAGTGAGGCTGTGTCAGCTGCCGTATTGGCGAGTAATTTGGCGATGAGTAAAAGGCCCTTGATGCGAATAGGATGATATGGCAAGACATGTCGATAAGGTTCGCTGGAAGTCGCAACGAAGCATGCCGTAGATAAGGCATATATGAAGTTGCTTTCTTCGATGTATAGGATCGATACCTCAGTCAGCAGCTGTGGGAGCGGGAATACTGCCCAAAGGTTCTGGGCTGCCAGTCCTTTGCATTGCTGGTAACGAGCTCGAAGTGATCTTCGACGATCTTCTGGTGATAAGGCAGGGTCTTTCTCATCTATTATATCAGATAGTTGCTCGCTGAAACTCGTAGCCGTTGAGGCTTTGGTCGAATCTGTTGCAGCAGGGTGCCTGCCAAGCTTGCCGACATCAGCAACCAGGCTGTGGCGGTTCATACTGATGACTGGAGAGCCGGCGCAGACTTGGTAGACGTTGAGGTCTTTCTCGCATCTAGGGCATTGACAATCAAAAAAGTACGGTGCGAGTGCATATTTTCTCTTAGACCGAGGGAACGTGTAATCTGATAGCATGTCAGTGCGCATCTTGAGGATATCTTATGGGGAGCCATACCAGTGTAAGAGATCTCAATCTCTTCATCAACTTTGATCGGCTTTTCAGCTCTCAGTATGGCCTTCCTGCCAACAAACTGCACCATGGCATTGGGGATGCAGGAGTGGTTGGCCATGGCGAGCTTTGGTTCGAGAAAGATGCCAACCTGGCCAAGATCGGCATCGTATCTATGGAAGGCATTTGTCTGAATCTGCAGTGTGTCAGTATATTGACCTGTTGCCATGCAGTTCTGGGGACGGGAGACTTACCTTGCAGAGTAGAGCCAGCGTCTTCTGCAATTCCTCTTGACCCGTGCCCTGCCCAGTAAACGCAGTAGCACCCATGGCCATCATCTCCATGTCGGCCCATTTGTCACTCTTCCTCCAAGACTCGACATTTCCTTCAAGGGTCTCCAGTGCAGCCCCAATGCCAGGCTTCACCAGCGCCTGAATCACTGCGCGTACGGGTGTCGGTATGCCCGGGTGTCCTTGCTCGGTCACTTTACGCAGTAGTTTGCACTCTTTGGCGTGGACTGCAGGCCAGTTCGCAGATTGGCAGGCGGCATCGCAGTATGACACAGCATGGCAGCCGGAACATGAGCGTACGTCAGCCGGCTTGAAGCAGTGGCTGCAGATGGTTTTTATATGAGATAGTGAGGGGATGAGAATCGTTGGTGTAAATGGGAGGATGATGTCGCCGGGAGAAAAGGCTCTGGTGGAGAAGATTCCACGACCCTTTTTATCATGCCTTAGCTGGAAGGGCACGTCTTGATTCATTTTAGACGAGAGAGACTGAGGTTTTGGTCCGAAAGAGCCGGAAAGCAGAAATACGTATCAAAACGGGGCCCGATTATGGTATATAAGTACCAAGGTCAGTAGGTTAGAGGTACTTGGTTATCTCAGGATCCGGTGTCAGCATGATCCATGAATGTTTTGTTGGTTGGTTGTAAGATGGAGTAAGGTCAATGTAATGTCCGAAATTCTCCTGCACCGAGCTCAATCTAGCGAACCACATCGGGATCGATCCTTCAATTGCACCTGCACCACATTTGGGCACAGCAATCTCACATGCAGAATGTCGCAATACTCAATTTTTTATAGCTTGAAATGTGTAGTTGCTCTATTGCTCTGCCTATAATAATCTCGCTTGGCAGATGCTACGCTACCTATGCTACCTACTAATGCTGTGCTAGAATCTACAATTCAACCCGGGGAGGCACCTTTCCGCTCTTCCTCAAGGCCGCAAGCCGATCATGTAGATCCCGGCTCCAGTGTCCGCTGTCTCTCTTGTTCTCCTTCAGGATCCTCGCGACATGATAGTCCCAGCACCCCTCTCCGGTACTTGTCTCAAATACTCGGCACTTTGCGTCGCTGTCTCGCTCCGTGCGAGGCCACTGACCGAGCTTTGCGCCCATATCTTCATCCAAGAAAGTATCTAGAACCAACTGGCCGACCTTGCGCTGTGTAGTATCCCATTCTTTACCTTCGGGCACGAGCACCTCAAGCAACAGCTTCATGCCGTCGTTCTTGAGGAATTCCTCTCGGATGGCATCGCTCTTGATGAGGCCGTTGATAGCCCCAACCTTGGCTTTCGCTGTAGAGGCCAACGTCTTGGAGTTGAGCGACGATGGAACATGAGCAGGCACAAGAGGTGTATAGAAAGACTCCTTTAGAGACTTGCTGTTGCTAGGGCACTGACCCTCCATGAGACTAGGCCACTGTTTGGTGATCTCCTTCAATGCCGCAGCATTGTTCTGCAGCGCGGCCCCGAGAATGGCAGCTGCTTGATGATCCCGAGGAGTGATATCAGCAGGGTAAGCAACATCTGAATCTGCCATCATGCAGAAGAGAGCCTTCAACACCGCTGGGTCTTCGGTGACCTTGAGACCGTAGTAAATATCATGTGACAGTTCTTCCATTCCCTCTAGCGCATCGTCAAGCTCCTTGCCCTGGCCGGTTTCACCAGCCTTCAACATCTTCATGGCGGTGAAGAAGGGCTTACCGACAAAATCCTCGCCCTCGGGCTCCTTGATTTTACCAATAGGTTCATAAGCTGGGGCGCCCTTGGGAATTTGGGGATCCTCCTGTTGCTGCTGATCGACGACAACGACAGCCTGGTCAACCGGGAGGCCTTCGAGTGCAGGGTTTCCTTCATCGGGGACATTGATCTTGGCCTCCTTCTTGCCGTTGGACATATTCAGGCGGACATGGAGTCCGTGAGGAAGTTCCTGGTCATCGTGGACGACCTGGAACTCATCTGTTGGTTGAAAGACCTTTGGGTAACAGTCTTTGGGGTTATCTGTGTGGCAGATGAGTTCCACATCTGCCTCGGGAGGTGGCTGTGAGGCTGCAGCTGAAGCTGAGGCGAGTGTTGGTGCTGCGAAGATGCAGAGGACAATACCCACGACGAGGGCGATCATGAGTGACAATGATTTTGCCCTTGAGGGAGCCATACTGAATATCTGATGCCTTGAACAAGCGAGAGCTCTTCAAGGTTGAATAGCGAAGGTGGCCGGGATTTAATGTTCGATCCGAGACCAGGGAGTATTATTGGCGATTCTTGTAAACCCTCGAGCAGAGTATTGAAGGGACAGATTTAAAAGTGTACAAGGTCAGAGAACTCAAGGGTAGACAACTGTAGTGAGTTTCAGGGATCGCAACGTAAAATGGTGACAGGCTTTGGAATCATAAATGAGAGAACAGAAAGGATAAACAAATAAATGAATATGATTTTACGTTATATGCTATGAAACTCCAAGATATGACTCAGTCAATAGTAAAAAGGACACTTCTTTTTATCATAAATCGAAGTCACTAGAAATGCAACTTGTCAAGATCCATTAACGCCCGAGCCACTATGGATGCTCACTGTGAAAAAGAGTTTTGGCAGGTTTCTATTGGTTCGGAATAACATTCTCGATTAGTCATGCTTCATGTACGGCCTCCATGTAAGTCAATATCATGAACAGGATTAACACGTCAACTTCATAGTTCTGATGTAGGTTTGATCCTGATCGCTGCCTGACAACATTCATATCGTGATACTGTAATCCCCACAATGTCACATGTCGCGTGATTAACTGAGAATGTCTCACAAGTACCAGCCTTCCCTTTCCACGAGGGCCAAATCAACATTGACGACGATCTCAACGGCCAAGGAAATAGCTTATATGAGGGGTTTAAAACTTGTTCGTATGAGTTTTATCCTGATAAAAGGGTTCATGTGATGGAGGGAGCATAAGTTGAAGGGGCTGGCGGGACCAGGAATAGTTTCTTGTCGCAAACAGCTCTATTGGAAGATTGTCTCAGTGCGGCCCACGACCCTGCAAATTCCTCCCGAAGGGCCCCAAGACAAGACGACTGTGACCGAATGCGGTGCTGAAGCATGGAGCAGACTCATTGTAAGTACAATACTCGTCATATGTTCTCGATAGGAGAAGGGAGCAAGGGATCCCAAAGGACATATAAGAGCGAATACCCCAGTAGAGTTTTCGTGATAGCAGCAAGCACATAGTCAAACCAATTCATTGCATCACTTCAGTTAACAGCCCAAAAATGTTGTCCTTCAAACTCTCCTTCTTTCTAGCCTTCTTCCTTTGGGCCTTCACTCTCGAGGCTGCACCAGCAATGCACCATCACCGCCACGGTAATCAACATCTTCGACACCTCCACGCAACAAGAGCAGCACTTTTGCACCGCGCAAGATCACACTACCACCACGGAGCCCCTCAAGTTTTGTTCGAAGAGCCTCAGAAGCCTAGTGAGAGTGTGCGAGCACAGGCTGTGCCTGACCAGGAGATGCACCATTCCGTGGAGCGGCTAACAGTATAGATATTCAATGGTAGGTGACAAGCCCATGATTAACATGATGCATGCACTGACTTGTAGAAGAACAGGATTTTTCGATGATCGGGTGGAAGTGATGAGAGGAAACCAGAAGCTGGCTCTTCTGATATTGGCGTGTTGGACGGAGTTTGTTTAATACTGGAGGGCCACATGGGCATTGGTGATATCCTTGAACCAAGCATGGTTTATAAATTTATATGTTGCTTTTAAATTAGTACTATCTGTACCTCTTTAAGTTTACACAATTCATAATTTTATAATGTTACTGCTCAAATATTAGGGTTATTAAGCGTATAATATGGAATTTACTGCTGTACTTCTGTAGCACAGTCCATGATGACACGCACTGTCTTATCCCCCCCATGAGACGCCCCCATGATTGGACACAGACACCTAAACCCTCCGCTGGAATTGGAGAGCTCTCCCTTACCTCAGGTTCTAGTTAATCTGGAGAATCTGTCTGTCCCTGGGAGTCGACTCTCGTATCCCGTTCCTCTTCATTTCCGTTTCCATTCCCATTTTCCCACCGTCATCTTCGGCTCAACACCCCCGCCGATCGATATTTTTCTCACTGTCCTTCCCGTCTTTTTCGACGCTCCTTAATCATCGCTATCTGAAACGACCCTGCTGCTCCTCCATCAACTGCCAATTGCTCGCCGGCGCGACGCTCAAGAGCTCTTGACCAGAGCTCGCTCCCTAGCGCACCCACCCCCTGGTCTTGAGATCATCATCCCGCCGACATGCCTTCTCCACGCCGAGTACGCCTACTAATCCTGGCGACGATTGGCACATTCATCTTTATTCTCTTCTACACCTCGGGATTCGACTCGCATCACGATGCAGAGACCTATACAGGCCAAGAGTTTATCAAGAAGACCCAAAATGCCATGAGCGCAAACGAACCTCCGGCACCCATCGTCGACTTTGCAACCGGAGAGAAGGCTGGACAGCCTCACGCTGACAAGGATGGAGACGGCGATATCGACGCAGACGACCAGAAGTTAGCTGCTCAGATGCAGGAGCGTCTCAAGGCGGCCGAGGCCGAGGCGAAGGGCAAGGCGAACGAGAAGGGAGGTCTGCGACCCGATCCTCCCAAGAAGGTTGTGGGAGTTGGAAGTTCTGCGGAAGGTCAGGATAAGGATAAAATCGTCAAGCCTGTTGGAGGAGACTCTGGCGATGCTCCAGCGCCAGCTGCCGCAGCCGAGAAGAAACCCGAAACAAAGACGAGGAGCAAGGAGGCAATCGCGGCTCGCGAAGAGCTCGACTCTATCCTCAAGAAATCACCTGGTAGGTCTCCGAGAGCAAATACTGGAAGTACCATAATCACTAATCATCATCCAGTCATCATCTTCTCTAAGACGTACTGCCCCTTCTCGAAGCGAGCCAAGAGCCTTCTGATCGAAAAGTACTCCATTACACCCGAGCCCTACGTCGTTGAGCTCGATATCCATCCCCAAGGCCAAGCCCTGCAAGATCAGCTACTCGAGACAACAGGCCGAAGGACCGTGCCCAATATTATGGTCAACGGTGTGAGCCTGGGAGGCGCCGACGACATCACCGAGATGGACCAGGCAGGCAAGCTCGTCGGCAAGATTGTCGACCTCGGAAACAAGCGAGTCGAGGTTCTGGAACGAACCAAGTAGACTGCGCGCGCACGCTTTTCCTCTCCTTTGATGACCTCTTTAATCTTTACGGGGCACTTGTACAAGGATTTACTATTTGGTTTTTTTTTAGGGTAAGAAGGGACTGTCATTTTGGGCCTTTGGCAGCATGATTGGAGTCTGGGCGTCTGGGGATTCCTTTTTGTCACTGTGTGTCCCTAATGGTGTCATGAAAGGAGCACTACTAGGGAAGATACTCTTCGACCAAAACGGTGATGTACACAACAACACAGCTAATGAATGAGATATATATACCTCTATATCCAGCCTTGACCCTTATTTACGTGCCATTTCTTTGCTTCATGTCTCGGGTAGTCAACGGCATTCCCGCCAGATCCTTAAAGTACAAAACCTTATCGGATTGAGGCGGTGATTTGCTTCGTTGGTGTAATCTCATTAGCGCACCATGAATATGGGAGAGTCAAACAGGATTGACACTCACATCCCAAGTAGGCAGGTCTTGTAAGCCAACCCAGCCCAGCTCAGCCCAACCAAGCTTGGGCCATTTGCTACCGAGGCAGGATTTTTGGCATAACTTTAACCAACATACCTAACATATGAAGTTACATTTTGGTCGCATGCACTAGTTAGAGTGCAGCCATGGATGGCATCATGACTCGCAGCCCAGTTCATCATGTGAGGTGGATTCCATCTTTGATAACCACTACATCATCGGTTTTGGAAGCTTCTATATGTTGCATAAAACTTCGTATGACAGACAACCCGCATCATTTTCACCTTTCTTAAGTCTTGCTGTTTTGTTTTTGCATCTGGAATGATGACTCGACTTAAACAACGTCGACCAGAATTCGCAATGGAGTTCACAGACACTATGACAAGGATGCTCGCGGTCCCAGAATTGCTGGAACTCATCCTCTTACACCTTGACATGAAGACACTTCTTGTGTCTGCATCGCGGGTATGTCGTCACTGGGCTGCGATGATAGGAGAGTCTCCCAGAATACAGCAAGCGCTGTTCTTCCAACCCGTGCCTTCGGCAGGGACCCAGAAACCGCAGAGTTTCACACTCAACCCGCTGCTGGTTGAAAAATTTGGACGATGCTTCTTCGATGTCGACCGCAAGTACATATACCTTCGAAGAGCAGACTCGTTTCTTCGCTTACCTTGGGCTCCCGAAGGTGCGATAAAAGCACAAGGAGAAGCAAGAAGCTTATCTATGCTGGAGAAGACGGAGAGGCTTGACAACTTCACAATGGGCACTTCCAGTTGGCGGCGGATGCTTGTATCTCAACCACCGCCTCCGACCATGGGGTATCTGAAATCAGAGGGCTTCGACATGTGGTTCCGCAATATTCGCACTGCTCTTATCAAGCCAAAATTCTCACAGGGCCTCTGCATGGGTCAGTTATACGACATGGTTCACAGCACAACATGCCAACCGGAGAACTACTCTATGTGGTACCGGGTTAGCTGGGGTGGTGCGCGGGAGACGCATCAGACGCAGCTTTGCCGGGAACAGTGCGAGCTGCTCTTCGGCGCGACTAATCTGGTGGTTGAGTTCTACAGTATGGATGGAGGGGATTGGGACTGCGGACCGTGGAACATAGACTGCATGAGAGAAGTGTTTGCGTGTGCCGATAGTTGTGGTGGTAGAGTTGAGAAAGGGGAGGAAGAGGCTAGCTTGGAGGAGTTTGAGACCTTGGGGCTGGATGTGCTTACCTCGATTTGGTGGCATAACGAGGAGGACGATTCAGCTGTAGATGCTGATGTGAAGGGTTATGGGGTATAGGGAGTGGCCTCAGCGAATGGGTTTAGAGAGTTTGATGTGTGAGTGATAAGGTATGGATGGATGTACGGATAGGGCGGGGTTACATTGGGTTGTCTAGACTGTCTGAACAGCAACTCACTATAAGGAAAGGGAGTTGTCTCTCGAACATCGCATTGTATTTGAATTAGAATATATGAGATCGTTATGATATGAAGAGAGGTTTGATAAATAGGATTAATGATGTATTACAGTGTCCATTATTATATCAAAACGACAATACCATCGTGAATTCCTTGAGATAAGTGGAACTGATTAAGGTTAATGAAAGTGGGCTCACCGTACAGTAGCGCGGGGTCAGTAACACTACCACCAAAGATCTAGACCTTGAAAGGCAGACAAGGCAATGAATGGAAGAGGCAGACAGATAAAAGTCGGGGAAGAGGAGAAGAGAGGAGAGCAGGAGATAGGACAGTAGTACCTTCCTACCCCTTGCCTTCCATATATAAAGGCTTCAGCCTCACCCCCGCCATTTCTTAGCTCTCTATCAATTTAATATCACTCATACAACCTTGGTAAATAAAAGAGTCTCCTTCTTTTCAAAGCCCAATTCATCGTCTGTCAACAAAAATGGACACCACAAGCGACGCTGCCTCTGTCCTCTCAGGCTCAACCATCTTCTCCAAGGAAGCCCAGGACCCTGCCTCACCGCCGACAAAAGCCGACGCGGACATGTCTACAAACGAAGCCGCAAAGCAGCACCAGCACCGCAAGAGCATGCGACAGCGAGTCCGCAATGTCGTAGCCGATCTCGGACGTCCTCCGACTGCGAGAGATGATGCCAAGAGCGGAAATGCCACGCAAAAGCACGTGGATGTCGGGCCTGCGGCCGGGACGGTCCTCATGGGCTCTGCCACTGTCTAAGGCAGAATCATATGGCATGGAATGTTTTGAGGCTGGGAATTTAATGGGACGACACATGGAATGGATGAATGCTTTGGATGACTGGATCAGATCAGATACCTTTTTACTTTTACTGTACAAGTTATGGCGTTGGAAATTGAGTTGAATTGGATTTCAAGTGTTGACCACCATTCATCAACGGAGCCATTTATTGGTCATGGCATGGCATGATTGACAACTTACCAAAGCAGCGTGAAACCCTGATGTTGATTGAATCACTCCTCATCATTACTATCTCCCGTTCAGCTCGATTTTGACCATTTATTACTACTGCATCATTGATTAAATAACTACCAGTACTTTCCTCTTTAAGACCCCATCTTACATCAGCATCGACTATATCCACCTCAGCCTTTAAAACTCACACCCATTATTATTGAGTCCTATCCTATCTGGCACCCGTGGGGCTCATAAACTAGATCTACCCTGCCTTGCCGCTTGCTTGCATCATCAATCTATTCACAAGGTCGCTTTGTTTTCAATGCGAAACATTGTGCAAGTTTCCTTAAACCTGTAGAAACTTCGGTGGGGCTCATTTAGGCGTTCCACGGAGTCCAGGCTGACAAATATCTACGCTTTATTGATACGACTCCCTAGGTATACACGCACGCATTACGCATTATCAGGAGACGAGGTCTCGAGTAAATAGCAGTGAAGTATATATAGATATATGAATCTGTAAAATTGCTGCTATCTGTAAGGTGACATCGATCTATACATCAAGCCATTCATCACCTACACCGAACCCAAGCCCATCATGTCTTCTTCTATCCCCTCAACTCAGCAAGCCATAGTCCTCCCTGCAAAACGCGCCCCGTTCGCCTTTCAAACGGTCCCTGTGTATCCGCCAGCCCCCGGTGAAGTCCTAGTTCGTGTTGCCTGGACCTCTTCAACTCCTCTAGACCTTCATCGTGCAGATGGCGGTCTACTCATCTCCGAGTACCCACAGCAAATGGGCAGTGGTGGTGCCGCTGGAAGAGTCGTGGCCGTTGGCGATGGCGGTGACCTTAAGGGGCTGAATGTCGGAGACCGTGTCGTTTCCTTTGCTTTCCATGGTGGTAAAGAGGCGAATCACCAGGAATACATCACAATTCCTGCATATCTTGCTTCCAAAATCCCAGACAACATCTCTTACCAGGAAGCGGTGACAGTCTCTGTGAATCTCGTGACTGTCTTTCACACTGCCACTGCCGATCTCAAGCTGGAGCTTCCATGGCCCATACCAGAAGGTTACACGCCCAAGCATGCTGATGACCCTATCCTCATCTGGGGTGCCTCGAGCAGCGTCGGTATCTATGCCGTCCAGGTCTTCAGGCACTGGGGCTTCAAAAATATCATCGCCGTGGCAAGTGAAAGGCAGCATGCGTACCTTCGCAGCATGGGCGCAACCGAGACCTTTGATTATCGAAAGCAAGATGTTGTCGATAAGATCCTCCAATTCATCAGCAACAGAACAGAGCCCAAACTGCCTTATATCATCGACTGCATTGGTTCTCTAGAGGGCACCCTAAAGCCTCTGTCCAAGATTGCTCAACGCGGCAGCACTGTGGCTGTTATGCTGCCTGTCATTCTCAAAGATGCCACACTTGAAGAAGAGCCTGAGTATGAGATGGACGTCTCCAAGGTGTTAGTAGGTCAATGGGCCGATGGTGTTGAGGTTCGTGGTGTGCGGACACATTTCTACCTCTCAGTAAGTCACTCTTGATCACCTGAAGCATTCAAATACTAACATGGACTAGAATGAGTTTCTCAAGGAAAAGGCTCAACCAGAGATGGTACCCAAGCTACTCAAAGACGGCGTCATTACCCCCAATAAATATCGTGTTGTGGAAGGTTCATCAGCTGTTGAGAGGGCCCAAAAGGCATTGGACATTCTGAGAAATAAGGGAGTCAGTGGCGAGAGGCTGGTCTGGAGGATCACCCAAGATGAGGTGTGAACAAGCATCAAACACCTGTCGGGTATAGCACTATTGCAGTAGCATATGGTTGTCACTTGTATGTTTTCTGAATAGTTGCCAGCTCAACAATCGTGCTTGTAAATCAACCTGGTCCGTGATATCGTGGAAAACTTGGTGAATGAATACCAGCCCCTTGACGCCTTAACTACCATTACAAAACAAACTAGACAGACATCCGTTACTTGCGCAGAATCAACACGCAGCACCCATCATGAACTGATCGATAGCTTCTGGGCCCATTTGTCTGTTTCATGTCAGATATAATTAACAAGCTTGATAGACGAGGTTACTTACGCAGTAAGCATTAGCTTCGTAAACTCATCAACATCCTCAGGCTGGGCATGTAACCAGACACCCTTGAAGTCGAGATTCCGCACCGGGTATTGTGGTTTGGTCTGCCATGCCCGGTAGAAGGCCATTGACGAATCGGCTTCCCAGAGGTATCTCGATGCAGTGAACTGAAAGGTTGGACCCTCCATGATACCGCAGGGTGCTATGAGAAAATGTCAGGTGTGAATACAGGTAAGGAGAAGCAGACATACGCTCAAGGGACTTGAGTATGCTCGTCATGCACACGAAAGCAAATGACATGACGGTGGTTCGGCGTATACTCTCAGCGAGCAGCCAACTCTGTCTCAGCGTCAGCAAGAATCCTCCATGGCACAGTTCTTTGACCATCTTACCTCCCAGCTTGGTGGAGGTGGACCTTTCATCGTTGTAGCACCAGGCTCGTCCCCAACTGACAACTCCTCTTCCACCTCCTTGAGAGCAAACATCCACGCTATAAACTGCGACATCTCGCGCTCGCTCGTTGCCCTCAGAGTAACGTCACCGTCGAACATACGGATAGAGTCCAGAACAACCAGTGCCTGCACCCGCGCCAGCTTCTCCGCCGGCGTCGTGGCCCGTTCACCCTCGCGATGGATCTCCTTGGCCATGTCGGTGATAAGCTTGTACACCCAACCTTTGTTCTCGGGAGTTCGCGCTGAATAGGCTGACGCCGCTGAGAAGGCTGCTAACATGGTCTTTGGGAGGTTGGAGCCGTAGAGACGGGGGTGGATGAAGGGCAGCCGGCGAGTCCGAGCGAAGTCCCGGTAGAGGTTGGTGATGATATCTACTGTGTACCCCACGCGGGTGCGAGGGTCGTACACGTCCAGCGGGTTGAAGTCGGCCAGACAGGCATCTGCTCTATCCAGAAGAGCCACATCGCGGATGACGACAGGCCCTGCTGGCACGGGTGGTATGCCGAGCTTGTTGTTGCCATAGTCTCCCATGTTCCATAGCTCGGAACCGAGAGATGTATCGTTGGCCATGAGATGGTCGATGATGGAGAAGTCAAGGGGAGAGTCGAGCTCTATCGACGATGTGGTAACTCTGTCGAGGCTATCGGGCGTGGGATTGCTAGTGCTGGCGCTGGTGCTGGCACTCGAGTCTGCTCCCAGGTTGCTGATATCAAAGCCCATATCAAAATCAGGGACCTCGTTCAGATTGTCAGTAGTGCCAAGACCGGCACACAGATCGTCGTCGTGAAAGTTGGCCCCTGGCGGCAATCTCTGATATACACAGTCGAGGCCCTTTGCCGCACAGCGAGTACAGCGGGGGGTCTTCTTGTCGCACTTGCGCTTCCCTCTCACGCAGGCGTTGCAGCTCTTCTGTCTCGAGGCTGCTGAACGGTCCATCTTGCGCGCAGCCAGCGACCCGAGTGAGTCCATGATATATGTATAAGTGAGATAGAATTAGTGAGTGGATGGACGGATGGATGAGAGTGAGGGCGAGTGAGGGTGAGAACGATAGAAGAGGAGAAGGCGGAAAAGGCGGAAAAGGGATCCCCAAGAATGTCGACGGACTTGACGTCGGAGAATGAATAGGCCTACCAGAGTGAAATATACTCAAGAGAATGGAGTGAGAGGAATCCCTGATGCATCCTCTTTGCGGACTTTGTCTGGTGTAAGGCGTAAACAGTAGCACTGTTTTCTCTTTAACTACCTACCTAGGTACCTTAGTAGGTAGGTACCTAACTAAAGCCAATCGTCAATGGTCACTGCTCGTCTCTCAGGCCGAATCGGGGACTTTCTCTCTGGGGCGGGGCTATCGCAAACTCCGCAAGTCCGCAATCCTCCAACTCCGCTGGGCTCGGCTGCCCCGTATGTCCCGTATCCCCGGCTCCGATCTGAAGGCAAACGGTCCAATTGTGAGTTGTCTAACTAGTGCTCATAGATCATCTTGTCTTTATCTTATCAAATCCATCACATTGTTTCATCAGATCACGTCATGCTAGTGGGTACCCGTAGTACTACTATATACTGGATATATATAATACGGACACTCATATCTTGGTATGCCCACTGCTTTCCAACAGGACATGGCAAAGCAAAGAACCGGTAGGACATATTCATTCATCTCACAATTCGCATAATAGAATCTATCGCAAGCACGAATTTGTGAAGATCAATATCTTTGTTCTCGCATTTTTACCATCAACCCCCCGATACACCGAGACCATACGATACGTTCACATCCACGCCATTGCAAAGACGAGAACAGAACGTCTTTCAACTGCATCACCTCCACGACATGTTTGTTCCACAGCACAGACCCCTCCTATCCGCTTCGCCTCCTTTAAAATGGGTATATACGCCCTGAAACACTATTCACGCCATCTCCGTATTTTCCATGACGTCTTTGTCCTTCCGAGCCCAAAAACCGACGAAATCCTTTGCAACCAACCCCATTGCACCTATTCCTTATCCTTGTCCCTGCCTTGCCTTGCCTGACCATCCACACCTAACCGTACCGTACCATTAAGTGGCCTATATGTCCCAAACCTAAACTTAACTCCTAGCGACCACCTCATTAGTCGAGAGTGGTGCATGTTTAGATAAAAGAAGAAGGGGAAAATAAGAGAAAGAAACAAAAAAGAGAAGAATAAAAAGACAGAATGAGATAAAGACCGAGTACTGAACAAGAAATTGACAAAGAAGAGTGACAGTTCACGGTCCGTTTGCCGTGCTGGTACACTGAGCGGCAGCGTTGCCGCAAAAGACAAAAAGAAAAACAGAAGCACCTGAGCAAATCTAATGCTACGGCGCGTGTGTGTTGTGGCTCAGAGCATCGCTGGTGAACCAGCAATCGTAGTCGAGTCCCGCCCTGTAGTTCTTGGTGGAATCGCAAGGGTGCTCGCCTTGTGCTCTCCAGGTGTCATAACTTTTCGCCGTCATTCATTCATTAATTTAGGTCCAACAGGTTTAAGATGGTGGACCTTTTTGGGGGGGAAGTATTCCCTCCTGGGCCTCATTTTCCCGGAATATGGGATTGGCCCCATCTAATGATAGCCATTGGTACGAGGGCTGTCGTACTGAACCCCGGTCATTGAGTCCGGTCCATTTGGAATACTGTTACGGAGCGACCTGAGTGGTGGCAGTTCTGGTCGGCTCGGGTTAGGGTAAGGGTCCGTCTGATAAGTCCCGGCCTGTGGTGCTGGTGTTGCTGCTGAAGATAATGGAGGGCGTGAAGAGGAAGAGTTAAGCTCTGAACGAAGCTGTTGGTTTTCCATTCGTAGCGCATGGACATCTCGGCGAAGCAACTCGTTCTCAGCCGTGTTGGACTTGTAATGATCTTGCAATGCTCGAATGATATCTTGCTGCTTCTGATGCTCTGCAATGGCTGTCGAATTTCACGTCAGTCGAGATCTAGCCCCTTTCTCTTAAACTACTGACCTTTAGTTAGAATTTCCCACTTGGAGGCTTTCGAGCCTCGTTCCTGAGGCATGAGATCTCTAAGCTGATCAAAGAGCTCCTTCATCTCCGTTCGTCTTTTCCGTTCAGCAAGCTTGTGGCTGACTCTCAATTCGGGTGTTCGACTATAGGGTTGCGAGCCCGTTGAACCATTCCCTTCTTCGGCCTGCAGGTCACTCAATTGCTTATGCTGCATAGAGTGATGGTGAACAGGCGGAAAGTCGGATGCGTTGGACATGCGAGAGTACTCGGACTCATTCAGTCTCATCTGACCAGGAGGTAGGCGAGACTCTGTTGTGAATTGGCTACTCGCGATAGACTCAGTGATACTACTCCGCCGCGAGTCGGTGTACGTGGGGGCGCCACCGACTCGCTGAATCTCTTCTTCGGGAAACGCCCATGCTTGACCTTTGGTGGGCTCTGCAGCGCGCGCGATGTGTCCAGTGGCAGGACCAGTGATGGCCGGTGCGGTTTTGACCGTCTTGCCCTCAGGGTTTCGATCCGCACTGGGTTGGTAGCCGTTTGAGATGCGATGGACTGATAAATGATGAGGGTTCCGCTGATTATGGAGGGTATTTTGTATCGAGGTAGTCGAGTGATTGTGAGATGCATAAGGAGAACCTCCCAGGCGCAAGTCGCCAAAGTTTTGGTTAATACGGCTGTCAACACTCTCCCTTCTCATTGCTGCCATACCAGGCGCCAAGGTATCGCCCATCGTAGGGCCAGGGTTGGGGCCGAGACCGTTGGACTCGATCGACGTGGGACGGTCGCGGCGAGGATCGAGACTGTTGGGAGTACTAGGGGATACCATTGCGGCAACGCTCATGTTGGTAGTTGATGGCGAGACAAGTCCGTTGGGAATCATGTTGGAGGCAATCGGAGATGGTGTCTTCTCTTGCGACGAGGATTGATAGCCGGAGCCACTTGGGCTAAGACCATTCACGTTGAAAGATGCAGCGGATGTGTCTAGGTAAATCAGGTTAGCCATGGAGTCGAGGCATTGGCACAAACAGTAATGAGCAGCGTACGCTTACTGGAGGCGTCTGCGTTGGAGTAGAAGCCCGAGTCTCGCATGTGAGGCGGGCCGTTAACGATAGCAACGGGTGCGTTGTCGTTGTTAAGAATGTTATTCAGTCCAACCGGTTTGGGAGGGGGTAGACGCGGCTGGGTGTGGACGTCCATATCTGTTTAGAGGTCGAGTCGATATCGAGGGTATCGGTCGAGTCGCAGCCAAAGCGAGTCGGTTACAGTGAGCCCGACGAGTCCCCGTCAATGGGAGCCCGGTTAGCAGAGGGCAACGGTGACGGCAATATGATTGTGTTCGATTGTTTGCGTTCAAGGCGAGGCCAGGGTAGTGAACAGCAAGCGAGAGGCGCCAGAACGACGAGCCAAGGCGAAAATTGCAGCTCGAAGTCGGCGGGCCAGGACAGACAGACAGACAGGACAGCAGAGACGCGACAGTGCGATACAAAGCCAATTTCTAAAGTGGGCGGGCGTGTCAGAGCATGAGCCCTGTGAAGGAGGGTTGAGAAAGAGACCGTCGCCTTGGACAAGATAAAGATGAGATGTGATCGAGAACAAGAACTTAACGTAACCCTGATCTGTAAGAGGTGAAGAGAGAAGAGGTGGAAATGGAATTGAAGAGGGAAAAGTGCACACGAGAACGAGATGACCCTGGTGAAGGCAAGTGAGTGAGGGTCCGGGGGGGATGATGGATGGACAGTGGAGGGCACTGCAGGTGAGGGAAGGGAAGGTGAGGAACGCCTAGGCTAGTTCCCCGGTAGGTAGGTACCTGGCTATAAGGAACCTAGGGCATGTGTATAGGTACATATAGCAAGCATGGACTGCGCAGATAGCACCCGACGGGAGAGAAGAAGGATTGAGTGAGATCCAACGGATTGGGGGAACAAGCAGACTACCTAGGTAGGTTATGTTGCTAATAAGTAGCCCTATGGGGAAAAAGAAACGAATGAAATGATACCAGATGGTTTCTCCTTGGATGAAAAATGCTAGACCTGAAAGATCAGATCCATCAAGCAATCAACCGGACACAAGGAACATCAAAATGACCTGAGAGCAAGCCTCATTTCCCCTAGCACAAATGGTAGTCTCCATGTCTCGAAACCTCTAACTAAGGGGAAAAAATCATCTGGCGTCGTACGCTGAAATGGTTGGGTCCCCAGCACATGCATGTTCAGCAGCAGCACTGTATCCACCTTGGCTGTCCATACACTAAGGTACCAACTCAAGCCCGTGGGTGGTAGCCGCTTGGAGCTTTTGAAGCAGGGGACCAGGCAGTGAGACCTCCCTCCAGCTAGCTCTTGGGCGGCTCAGCAACGAACCCGCGGCAGGCTGACAACCTAGAGTTTACTAGGGCCTCACAGTGGCCGTCCCGATGGCTTCAGCACCTCACTCTGAACTCCACGCTCCCCATGACAAAACACGGCATTCATGTACCCATCTCATCCCTCCATGTGTCTAGGTAGGTAGTACCTTAGACTTGTAGCGCGTACAGTACTCGCTCTTGCCGTACTGCAAAACCTGTGCCGTTGCCAGGGATCTGGCTTCCCACTGACAAAGCTTGTGAACCATTGGGTTCAACAGACAAATTTTGAAGCAGGCGAAGAAGCATTAGCAGTCTTGTTTCGATCCAGGACGAGATTTATCACTAAGTGAGGCACCTATATCGGCGCATCTCAAGTACCTCGGTAGTTTTCAAACTCACCCAAAACAGTTGTACAAACAATAATGGCCCTCTCGTGGTTGAGACACATGTTGGTGATAGAAACAAAATCTACCCGAAAGGCTCGTTACTCTCCCCACTACATCCCATGTGTTCGAGTACGGTACATCCAACGGAAGGCGGCGCTATCGGGGGAGTGGTGCAAAATTTGTTATAGGCGCACCTTGAGCGGCTTACATCGAGGCGACGGTGTCAGAAGCCACTCTCCACCCCTGGAATCCCTTTTCTTCATTCACCCAAAACCTTGTTTCTGCCATTGTCCGAAAGTCAAGTCGTGGAGGGTGGTGCGGGGAGCTTTTAGCTTGGGGGATCGGGGCGGCGCAACTGGAAATGGACGCCATGTGGTTGCTCAGTCTAACCGGTCTGAATCTACTCACAACCCCTTTAAGGCACAGCATCAAGTCTTGATGAACCCAAGACGCCATCCGGAGACTCAGGCCACACAGAGGGTTGCGACGACTGCACGGCTGCACGGTTTGGTGACTTCGAATACCTTAGATCGAGGGTCAAACATTTTGACAGAAAGTACCGACTTAGACCAGGGTCAAATGTTTTTGAACTCAACGTGGATCTAGATCTGGATCTGGCAAGCCATATTTGCCTTCTCAGCTTCAAACCAACCAACACACATGGCTCGCACTGGTCCAGGCAAGCATTTCCGGCCATTGAATAATCCATCCAGGAAAACGCAGCGACATCAGCATTGCCATGATCTCAAATTTGATATGAATCTGAATGACCTTGTTCCAGGCAATACGTATCGGCACCCTAGGTGCCGATTACGATGCGGGATGCAGTCATCCACATGCCAACTCTTGCCCAACTGCCGCCAGAGACTCGGGACTGCACTGTACATATCCGGCCGTACTGTATTTCCGGTGAGAGCCCATTCCTGCTACATGTGTACTCGTCAACCACGTATAACAAGGATCAATCCATGAAGTGAATCCATGATATGTAACAGCGATAAGCATACTCCATACAGACAGAATCAACAGGGCTCATCGAAGCCCTTGTTGCTCGTCGCAACTAGCAACTCCTCCATCACGTCTCAGACAGATAGAAGAGCTGATATCGCACCCAGTTTGCCTTGTGGACGACATAGAAAAAAACGCCCTGTCCATGTGAATACTGTACGAATACACGAACAGTGTTCTTGTGTGCAGTAAGTAGATCTCGTTGCGGATGATTTTCTGGGGTGTCCTGTGTGATGTACTGCGAATATGAGATGCTCACCAAGGGATAGGCAGGACCGCAAGCCTTGTAAATGTGGCTTGCACGAAGGCCGGGGCACCTCGTGCGCCGTTCACTAGCGTATTCATGACCCCATCAGATGGCATGGTTCTCGAGGTTCATGCCGCCGTGCAAGGATATGCCCACGGCCTTGAGCTTGCACAGGACTGGCTCATCACCATCTGTAGGCCCCTCCATCGCTCGCCTCGCCCCCAAAGTTTAAACCCCCCTACAATGTTTGATGAGCATGGAGCGGAGCAAACTAAGCACCCCAGTACCACATGCGCGATCTTCCGCAGCCACGTGAGGGTCATCTCTCAGAAAGCAGATCGACTGGTCCACCAGTCAGTCTTGGCCCAATACGTATTGCAAGAAATAGTGCACATGGGCGTGATGTATTTTTGCTTTATCCCCTCGTAAGCGCAGTCGTGCCGCGCAGCGACTAGGGCTACGTACCGCCCCAAGTTTGCGAGATGCCATGTGGCAGATCAGAGGACTTTGGGAATGTCATACTGGATCATGGCCCGGTCGAGATAGTTACCCCAATAACTCTTCCTTGCTCATCTTTCCTAGAATGGAAAGTAAAGAGCATACGCACAGAACTTGTCATGCTCAAATTTTCATAAGCGTTACCCATGAAACAATCGGGTATAATTGTGCACTCTGAGCCTTCGTCAATCATTGCTGCTTGTGTCTAGCAACGTTTGCAGAGAGAATGCTGCTGTTCCCAAACGCACATGTCGGGGCGCGTCCACGAGATCTAGCCGCCGTGGTGACTACCTAGCCGGTACGATTTCGGGGGCGCTGATCTCGACGAGCTAGGCGGGCCCAATCGACAAGGGTATTTCTAAAGCGACACTACATGATGGGGCCGGTCCTACAAAGAGAAGCACTCATGAATATTCCTTGTGTCTGGTGCAAATATTGATGTAGAGTCGCGCCGAGGTAGTTGATGCGAAAAAGAAAGCGTATGAGAGAATTTTTGTTTCTAGTAATAACCTTCATTCCTAGGTTAGTACCTACCTAGATAGGTACCAATGTTCCAATGTCACGGAAGTTGCAAGGATGGATACAACTGTTTTGTACACCGAATGCCTATTATCTGAGGCAGGTGTGAGATCAGTATTCCTTTTGACTCGGAAGGTGCGACAGCGATGTCAAAGGTAGGTTCCTACCTTCGAACAAGTATGACACTTATGCCATGGATATTTAGAGTTTTCTTGACCATACAACCCAATCCTGTCCAGTTTTGTTGAAGTTGGTTAACTCTATCCTCAATTTGAACAATGAGATGTTATTAATTACTTTTCTCACTCAACTATTGCTTTGGCGTTGCTTCAGCTCATGCACCTTGCCTCTTTATAATGACCTTCCGTGGGACGCGCACTTTTGGTCTAAGTTGCTGCGAAACACACAGAGAAATTGCTTTCCGGCAACTCATATCATGCGATGTTCTATATAACAAGTCGGAATCGGTCTCTTGTTTTCGCTTACAGACTGTTCATTACGAATGCTACTGGGGATATCAGATGTAACCCCCGAAGTCAATGGTGAACCTGGTTATACTCTGCAACGCGGCAACGCAAGTCCTACCGCTGAGAATGTTGAACTATGGCGCCCCTTGTTTATCTAAGACAAATTCACTCTCGCAGTTTGAGGCCAACACGAGCCATGGTCATCAAGCGAGTGCCCAAAATCACTTGGTGTCCCAAGCAGACTAAGCTAACGTTCGGGGATGTTCTCCTGGGGATCCTTATTATCGTCTTTTCGTTGAGTAAGCCAACGCTGTCGATCTCTACTTTGGGGTTTCCAGCCGACTCATGGCTGTGAGACTGTAGCTGAAAATTGTTTCTGCTATGCGTCCCACAGCAATCCCTGTTACGAGTCAATTCCCCTGATTGGATGGATAGTAAGCCATGATTGGTGAGTATGGCTCCCCATGTCAGGGAATCTATACAACGTTTCATGGGATCTGAAATTTCATTACCCAGCAACCGACATCTGTCGATACTGCGGCAGCATGGGTTGCTCAAAAACATCAACGAGGGTCTGATGGCATATCCGTGTTTGGCAATCTTCAGCTTTTTGCTAACTGTTCAGTCTTGGGCTTCGAATCCCCTAAACGTATCCAACGTGGTCTGCACATAATTAACACCAACTGACTTATGAGATATCGCGCTCAACTTTTGGCGCCATGGTGAGAAGCCTTGATTAACATACCACGGTAAGTGCCGGCTCGGTAATTGATATATTTGCCAGACAACGATCGTTTGGCTTGATAGAAGTAGTACGGCCATGCATTATCACGCCGACTCGCTTGTTTAGTTACACACTGCGTCACTGACGAACCAGATCAAAGTGATACCCGTGGAAGACCTTGCAACCAGTCCCTCTTTTCACACGATTTCTCATCCCACGTCCCACTCCCCTCATATCAGCCCTGTGCAATGCTATGGGCGCAGTGCAACTGGCGAATCACCGCTTTGCTTCATCTGGGCTACTCACGGAAGACTCGAGATCTCGAGCCCCTTCAGCTCTGAGTTTAGAATAATTATCATCAAATGAATGGTCCCTCCAATCTCTTGGCTGTAGTACCAAAACACCTGAATTCACCCATAGCGGAGCGTCGGCTGTCGTGCTAAAGCCTCGTTTTGTCGACGCGATATGCCCTTACTCCTTGTTAAAGAACACCTGCATTGGCTCTTCTCAGATACTTGTGGGTTCACAGGCTGTCTCTGGACCCAGCCGTCTGGTAAAGCCTAGACACCTGGCACTTCACAAGAACAGACGAAGTGAACAAAGTTTGGAGCTATCGTTAGTGGGTATTTTGCTGTACAGTATCCTTTGAGGTCATCGTTCAACCTTGCTCACCATCACTGATAGGGTTATAGCTGGTGAGGACCAGATTTGCCCTCAATCAATAAATCCTTGATGGCGATGCTGTTTGGCACTGTTAGAAAATGGCCCTCAATCCATTGAATGGCGGTATGAATCGACAGCCTAGGATCGACAAGATAGCATTTCTCTATTGACACGAATCCGCCAAGACCATGTCGCAGAACGAAGTTTACTCAGATCTTTAGCTAGATCGCAGTCTCAGTCAATATCCTGTCTGACGGACAATCCGAGTTAATTAACACATGCTGTTGGTTAGGTTTGCCTGTACCTATGTTTGTCGTTATTTGCTGTTTGCCTTGCTACCTAATATGCATATAGCCTATCTAGACAGCAAGGACAAACTGAAGATGCCTATAGAGGCAATCATCTCAGGGACTAGTATAAATAGTCCTCTTTCTTCTAGGCTAGACTTAATTCTATCAAGCCTTTCCTTTTCATCGAATACATGCCGCTGAGACACAGATAAGCGGTCAGCTGTAACAGTGAGTGCTCACACAAGTATTGGCGAAGTGCTCAGGGAACATGGAGGCAAATTAGTTGCTACTTCGCACATCAACGACAATACCACAGTTGCATCCCTCTCTTAAAATTCTGTCCCACACTGAAGTTGGTAAACCATCCAGGTTGGTGAGCCCAGATTCTTGCTGTCGACTACTTTGCTTGCCAGAAGATAGGTGAGGCACTGTACGATACATAACTTATCCTGGGGCACACGCCAGTCCGCGGTTGACTAACTTTAGTATCATCACTTCTGCACCTAGATCAAGCATGTTGGCGCTTGGATCGAATCTGGGGCCCCTAGACTGGGTGACTAGTTCAACGCCCTCCGTTCCTCTCGATACCCTATGGCGAGAGCCCCATGAATGTCTGTCATAAGTTCCAAGTCCAAAAGTGCCATCTCAAGAAAGGTCGGCCAAAAGATAGGTTTGTTGGCTAGCAGGAGACTTATTATGCAGCGGGATCTCCAAACAGCTGTGTGTAGGCGCCAGCGTTGCTTATCTAGGCCAATATTCAACGACGTGGATAACTCGCTTCATGGCTGCCTATGAGACCGTGAAGGATGCGTTGCTTCTGGAGGTCCTGGCGACAAGGGGTTGTCAAGGACAATGTAGGGAGGACCAAAGCTCTCTGCAGGATCTGGCCGGTGTCTTGGCCACCCTCAGTCAGATAACATGCATCGCATGGCATCACGATTTTGACAGGTGTGTCTCCCAAAGGCACCCGTCCGGCATCCCATCGACACGTAATCTGATTTGAGCAAGACTTTGCGTGCTGCATCTCTTGTAGTTCATCACATAGATGTCTCGCTCAGCCCAATCAAGTCAGCCAAGTGCCTGAGACCTGTCTTATACTTTTTGCTTTTGCCAGCAACATGGACCAGTCATTTCCTCAGCCTGCTTCTCCCCTTGCGTATTAAAGCCTCGATCCTGTTGGATGACCTTTCTAGCCTCCTGCATCTCAAATGTTTCTCCACCTCGGAGAAGAAGCTCAATGTCTGATATCCAGCTGCCGCCGTGGGCTCTATAGCGGCTGCATGGGTCAAGTCTCGTTCTGGCGAGACATGCACCAGCCTTTCATGAATGTGCATTTGACCTGTAATAACAGACGGCACGGAGTTGGCTTCCTATTGATCTGAAGATACCCGAAAGATCGTTCTTCTCTTCCCGAAGAGCTACTCGGCCTCCACACTACCTCGGCAACAGGACCAATGGTAACAAAAGCAAGACTAAGTCAACGGAGATGAGGGAGAGTTGGGTGGGAATACCGAGGAAATGATAACGATATGTCACTCTCATGCTCACCAAGGCGCATGGCTCAGATCACCGCCCATGCCTAACTTGTTAGTAAAGCATTCATCAGAATGACTCGAGATGTGTGGTTGTTCAGCTAGACATAGACCGGTGTACCACGGGGCCATTGAAGTCGCGCCGACGAGTTCTGGATACCATTGGCCTTCGACCCATAAGTTGATGATATGGCTGTCCTAACATTACCATCGTGCGAGTCATCTGGTATAACACTAGGAAGCCTGGTTGAATCGCCAATGGGAAGAGTAAAATAAGTTTTCACCTTTCCAACATTTGCTCATCACTGTATTGAAAGTAGACATATTCAGACTGGTCTAGACTTCAAGGTATCACTCTATTTGTGTCTTTACTTTCTCGATATCGTGGGTTTACCTTGAACTGTGTAAAATCTTTCACAAGCTCCAATTCTGACTAACCTGCACATAAAGATAGCTTGTTAGATGTTCAGGCGTGTCGACACAGGCATCGAGAGCGCTTCGGATGATTTGGCAAAGCTTTACGAGGGTATATCTCCAAGATTAGAGTTGATAATGGAAAAAGTCCTTCATCTTAGTCGACACAACCACTTCCGGCAGTGATCACTCTCCCACATCAGAGATAAGAATGGGTTCTTGACGTCAATTTATGCATAGATGCAATGTATATGGAACTTGGCGTAACTATTCGTAGACATTGATGCACGATAAATGAGCATAGAGTGGTTATACACTAGTTATATGATATCGTTGCTCCAGGGACTACATCACTGCGATGCAATTTCTTCCAAAGCCATGCAAGTCTCTCATATGTAACATCCAAGCTAGGGCCAAATTCATTTTCCACAGCAAACGCACTATTGCTGAGTCCTTTCCAAACTTGCTTCAGGCAGACCGCTTCTTCATGCAAGTCAACTCATTCAAAAACAAACGACGTGAAGCCCTAAAACTCAAATTCCGGTCTGAACACATCCGGATCGACGCCGGCAACGGTCTTCTCCGCCAAATCCCGGCGACCCATCTGTGTAAAGACACGCCTGAGGGTATCGTACAGGGTGCTGCTCCGGTTTTGCGCCGACATGCGGTCGAGTGTCTCATCGACACCGGAGGCATTATCGCCCAGAATCTCGTACGCCTTGCTCCGGCCAGACTTTTCAATGGCCTTGTGCATCTCCAGAGCGGCTAGGAAGTGACAGGCAGCCTCATGGTGGCAGTGAATGTTGATGCAGCTGACACCTAGGTTGTAGCGGGCTCGCACAAAGTTGGGAGCCATAGCAAGGGCTTCCTGGTATGCCGCAATGGCTTCCTCGGAGCGTCCACTATTGGCAAGAGTCGCACCGAGGCGGTTCCAGAGGAGATGAAGCTGCTCCTGTTGGTTGGATGTACCAACTTCTGATGAGTGGAGGGCAGACTGGAAGCAATCCACTGCTTTGTCATAATCCTCTGCGCCATAAAAGAGCACTCCGAGGCCTACTTGCACATCGGGATCCATGTGCTCACCGTCCGGGCTCAGCTGGGCCGCCTTAATAAACAGATTTGTCACCTTGTCATGAAGCTGCTGCCGATCTGTGAACCCCATCTCTGCCGGGGGGTGTAGGTCTTTGGGGTCGAGAATGTTAGGATACTTAACGGACAACCACCTCTCAAGAGTTCTATATGCTGTGCTGTCGTATCCTTCATTGGTGTATGATACAGCCAGGCCCATCAAGGCCGCCAAGTTGTTGGGGTCAAGTTTCAGTGCTTGCTCGAGAGCCCTAATAGCTGCTGTCTCTTTCTCGTTCTGCGCCTGGGCTGTTCCTAAGTAAACCCACGCCTCGGTATGATTAGGATTCTGCTGAACAGCAGATTCGAAGGCCAGCGCGGCCAAGGACAGGTTTCCACCTTCTCTCATGATGCGCACACCCTCCTCGAAAGCGTTCTTTTCGTCGCGAAAGAAGTTGTCTTGTTCGAATAGGTAGGTTTCGACGGCCGGGTCCCCGAGGCGGCCCCAGTCGCCCATACCCTCGAAATCGGGCATCATGTTGTTGCTCCATTCGGTATCGAATTGGTCAAAGTCTTGTCTAGAAGCAGCCGTCTCAGCTTGTATTCCTCTCCATATAGATTCGAAGTCACCCAACTCATTAGTTTCGGCCGTCAAGCCTTTGTCCATTTCGTTAAGCTCTTGCTCTGCGGCATTTGCCTCTTCTTGTTCCTTAGCCTTATCACTATCTTGCAGCTCCATCGAGGCGAACTGCTCCTCCCACTTGTGGTCGTCGAGCTCCACGAGGCGGCCCTTGCCCTTTAGATCCTGCTGTTGTGGTTGGTGCATGGGCTGTTGGTTCTGGTACATAGGTTGAAACATGGGAGTGTAGCCCATCGGCCGGTTCATCATGCCGCCCATCATGGGTCTTTGTTGGTTCATCTGGCTAGGAACGTTACTTTGCATTGGACTCGCTCTCGCGGAAGAACCTTGTGTGTTAAGCTGCTGAAAACGGGCAAATTCGTCAGCGTTAAAGTGCGATTGCGCAGCAGGTGGCGCCTGGAAAGCTGACTCCATCGCTGGCTGGCCATTGAAGTCGTGCGCCCATGTTGGTGACGCTGAGTTGGCTCGCATATGGGATTGGGCTGGGCTAAGAGGGCCCATCTGGCCCGGCTGCATGGGAAATTCTTGCTGGAGGCTTGGGCCTTGGTTAAGGAAGCCATTCATCATCTACAGCATCAAGATTGGTGTATTAGTAATAGCTTCAACGGCTCTGTATAGCAGCGCACCTCATCCTGGGGCGCATTGGCGCTCTGGCTTCGAAATCCATTGAGCTGTCCTCCAGGTCCTCGACCAACTAGACGATCTTGCTGGAGTGTTCTGTCATTCTGAGTATGCTTATGAAGCTGGCTGAGGGGGTTCGCAGATGTCGAACATTCAGCGCCACCCATAAACGACATGACGGCTAACGTTCAGTAGGATGAGTCCTGAGTGATCGGGTATGTCGGTAAGCAAAAATAAATTATGGGAGTTTGGAGTCGATGATGAGTTCTCGCGTTATTGATTATGAGAAGATATGAGTTGTAGTTTACAGTTCAGATGGAAGAGGGTCGAGCTCCTACTGTGAGCTAGCGAAACCCGAAGTGATGCCCGCGCTATGGCGGGGAAAATACCGAGGCTCCGCCGTCTTCTTTGCCTTTATCGGGAGTACTTACCGAATATGAAGATAACTGCGCCGCACGTGACTGCGGGGTGGCCCAAAGTCCACGAGCAGGGGTCTCACCGAGCTAACAAGGCAAAAAGGGGACCATTACTTTCGGTGAACGGTGAGTAGCGTGTAGGCTTTATCGATAAGAACATTTTTTTTCCTCGTTCCAACTCTCCCAAGGCTACAAGTCAACCTCTCAGCTTTGAAGCCTCATCACCCATCTTTTCAAGGACATCTATTATTCCCAATTTACAAGATGCTCAGACAAGTGTATGTCAAACCGACTGTTAATCACAAGTATGATTCCTTAAACTAACAGCCATAAAGTAAACCTCGCAATGCGCGCTCAAAGCGAGCCCTCGAGAAGCGCGAACCAAAGGCAAACGAGAATCCCAAGACGTGCCTCTTCCTCCGCGGAACAACATGCTCTCAAATAATCCAGGATGCTCTCAATGACCTTCATCAGATGCGCCAACCTCTCGCCAAGAAGTTCACCAAGAAGAACGCCATCCATCCCTTTGACGACGCCGCCTCGCTCGAGTTTTTCTCCGAAAAGAACGACGCCAGTCTCCTCGTTTTTGGTAGCAGCCAGAAGAAGCGTCCTCACACCTTGACTTTTGTTCGCACCTTTGGTTACAAGGTTCTTGACATGCTTGAGCTCTACCTCGACCCAGAGAGCTTCCGTGCTATTGCTCAGTTCAAGACCAAGAAATTCGCTATTGGCCTGCGGCCTATGATCTTGTTCGCTGGTACTGCTTTCGAGAGCCCTGTCAGCAACGAGTTCACCCTTGCGAAGAGCATGCTCCTTGATTTCTTCAAGGGCGAGCCCAGTGACAAGATTGACGTCGAGGGTCTCCAGTACATCATCTCCATTAGCGCAGAGGATAGCACTGGCGACGGTGATGTTAAGCCCGCCATCCACTTGCGAGTCTACACCATCAGCACCAAGCGATCCGGTCAGCGTCTTCCCCGTGTCGAGGTTGAGGAGATTGGTCCTCGCATGGACTTCCGTGTCGGCCGAGTCAGGGAGCCCGATGAGTCGATGCTCAAGGAGGCCTTGAAGAAGCCTCGAGGCACCGAGGAGCGAACCAAGAAGAACATCACAACTGATTCTATGGGTGACAAGATTGGCCGCGTGCATCTGGGCAAGCAGGATCTCAGCGAGCTGCAGCTCCGCAAGATGAAGGGTCTGAAGCGAAGTCGAAAGGATGCCGAAGATGCGGTGGATGTCGTTGAGGAGGAGTCCAAGAGGATAAAGCAATAGTACATGTATGGCATTGCATGCTTGGAGTTGGGCGTCTAGGAAAAGGTCTTGTAAAGGCTACGTCAATAATTGATTTAATGGGTTCCATCCCTAAATATGACAGGTCCTGTCGTATGTCTAATTGAAGTTTCTGACATTGCTGTCATTTATCTGGGCAAGGTGATCCCGATGCTGTCATCTCTCCTCTGAAAGTCAGTTATAGTGTCTAGATACAACTGCTTGAAGCAAGGCTAGCGCTCTTTATATGTTGCAATCATTACAATTATCGCTTGCTGGACGATATCATACACATGACTACATTCGAGGCCCCGAATCGCATTTCTCTTTTTGTAACGACATTAGATACTAATTAAACCGAGTTCAAAGTGGAAGGCCCCGCTTCCAGCGACGACCTGGACACTTGTGCTGGGTATGTAATATGGAGCATTGAAACCATAAGCCCAAGCTTTTCTTGAGCGTGTTTGATCTGATAGTACTGTTTCCCGTGCCTGGCTGAACCCTTCAACTCGTAAGTCATGATCATTGATGGGCTTGCCATTATGCTGATCAACACAATGACCAAGTCCTGTGGGTGCCTGGCAAAGAATCTTGAACATTAAGCTTTTCCTTCCTCGGTAGATTATCACGCCGGGAATGCAATCCGACTGTAAGGCGCCATATACTCTCCTACACGAGTGATCATTCGGACCATCTCGTCTCGATACGTCTTGACATAATCACCGGTTCCAATTGCGCGGAAATGATCGTGAATCATCAAGTGGAGTGTTGACCGTCCTCTTATGTCGACTGCTGATGGAAAGCATTTCTTGCTGAGTCAGCAACATACTGAAGCTGGTTACCAACAAGATATCGAAAAGGCCGCGAGACCAGCTCTAAGCCCTAAGGCCCGGCCATCATGGCTTTGCATAGCTGCCACGATCCTTCAGTCAGGTGAGTCAGGAACGATGAGGTCCTCGTCTGCAATGGGAATAGGAGGCTGCGCATGCTGGTGCAACATCTCAGCAAATATCTCAATGTGCTGTGTCATGGAGCCAACAGTTTGTTGCTCTGGTGCTTGCTCTTCGAGTTCCGTGCCCCAGATGTCTTGTGGGATAGAGCTGCCGTCCAACAGAGCGATCCTTATTGGCCACTCAAGGTGCCGCCACCACTTAGATCCGGGCTCGAATAAGCTGACTAGGCCCATGACCTCTCGACGAGCCACATCTTGCAACCACCATACGTTATCCATTCGCTTCAGCAACGCAAAGAAGCAAGCAAGGATGGCGAGAGCACGGGGGCGTCTTGCATCAACAAGATCAACGTAGCGCTTCGAAACAGTAGCAGGGAAAGTGAGTGCGGCAGCTGCGTGATAGTTTTTATGCGCCCAGTTGAGCACGCTGACGGCATGTGAGTAAGCTTGAGTGGTTGTCGACAGCAAACGAGGATCTTCGTTCATTAATTCATCGTTCAGCCCTTCTAGCATATGACCGAAGAATGAGTCAGGCGAGCGCGGGTTGAGGTTCAGTTGGAAACCAGGTTGTGAATCAATGACAACTTTGACGATGTCGCTGTGGTGGATCCATTGCCACGAGTTTGCGACGACGGTCTTGACGCCTTGAAAAGCATGGAACCAGGAGAGCGGCGGCACATATCTGCTCGTTGAATCCCCAGGGGCAGAATCACCATCGTCCTTGACAAAGATGCGCGAGGCACTTGCTTGGAAAGCAATAAGCGTCGCTGTGAGGAACAGAGCCTCCGCATTGTCAGGCGTAATGCCCGAGCCCAGCGATGCCCCGAATGCAGAAAGAGAGGAGGCCGAGTAGGCATGTGAAGCGCGCACCAATGCTTTGTCATTCGGAGACATTGAGCGTAGATGAAGGGCTGCGACAGACAAGATGGCGTCGGCGAGATACGTCTTGCCGTTGCCAGAGAAGGCCATCTGTGGGACGGCACGCTGCCAGATATCCTCGGCGGCAGGCGAGTTAGTCAGGAGCGTCTTGGAGGTGACATTGGTGTAGTGATGCATCAAACGCAGCTCGAGCATTCGTTCGCCATGGTCTACGGTGTTGGTGGACGAGCTTATCGAAGGTTGCGAGTAGACGGAAGTCGGAGGAGAAGGATTTGGTCGCGGCGCTCTTGCTGGACTTGAAGGGGCACGTGGGCGTGGTAGCGGAGTTCTTGGAGCAGAATTGAAGTTGACAGTCGGCGCAGGCGAGGGAGTAGGTGCGCCGATACTCTCAGTACTGGTATTAGTTGATATGGCAAGTTCTTCGAGGACATCGGGGTTGCTGAAATCGCAAGGAACTCCGTGCTTGGCACAGTTACCACATCGTGGGTGAACCTCGTCGCACTACAACCAATGGGAATTTCGAGTCAGTCCAGGCGTCCAAAAAGATCAAAAGTCTGGGGGCGATTCGAGCCAATGCGAAGAATGCTTATGTCTGAACGACAAGCGCGCAATATGGTGCGATGCGTTGAGGCATAAGCAGAGGATCGATAAAACGTACTTTTATCTTCCTATTTTTGCACCTCCGACAGCCCGCCCGAGACTTTTTGTGAGAGCGTCGAGGAGGCATGATGGATTGAGAAAGGGGGCAAAGGAGGAAGAGATATGTAAATTGTTTGTTTCACGTGTCGCTTGTCAACAATTTCCCTGAAAATGTATGGAGAGGACCCTGAAATGTGAGTAGAATCGCAGCATGGCCGCAGAGGCAGGGGGCCTCTCTATACGGTTGGCTTTGGGTAAAGGAGAAGCAACAGCAGAGAGCAAAGAAGGAAGAGAGATTATTATAAGGAAGAGAATTCCATGACGCGTGTTGAAGAACGAAGAGAGGCGAAATCGTGGTTGAGCACGAAACGGTAAAGTTATTCGAACTTGGGGGCAGAAGAAGCTGGCAGTTAGTTACTGCTGAGATTCCCCGTTTCAAGCAAGTGCGGTGAAGGAGAATCTGGTGCTATTGTGATGTGATGAGATGCAAATGAGGGCAGAAGAGATGCAGCCAGCAGCCACCGCGCACCATGAAGTGGAGGGGCGGTCGCGTCGGTAGGACAGCCTAGTGGAGCTTTGGAGAGTCGAGTGCCCCCGGTTCAGCGCATTTCTAACCTGTCATGGCCTTCTGTTGACGGGAAGGCTGCACTGCCACAGCAAGTCAACAGGGGTATGGGCCCTGTCCTGTCGTGTGCTTCCCGTTCATTCTGCTCTGCTCCCCGAGCCCTCCTGATACCTACCTTATTGCTGTGCGTGTCGAGGATGCTTTTGGTATCAACTTCTCATTGTGGAGCCCGAATATCGACGCTTTGTCGATTGTGCCCTTCGCCTAAGGGACCACGTAGGCAGGTGGACTGAGGATAACATAAAAAAGGATGAGGACGGCCCGGATACCACCAGATGGTTTTCGTTTCTTTGATCATCTTAAGCTCTGTGGCACAATGGGTTGAACGAGAGACAAGATAGGTTGCAGAGGAACCTGTGACAGGAGAAACATCTATACTCAGACACCTGCAAAAAGGTCACACAGATTGAAAGATTACGCATGGGCCCCTACCCAGGCGTACTATGGCGTATTCCAACCAACATGACAATCTCAAAGCCACTCCAGTTCAGACTCATCTTGATGTCAATCGGATGAGATAAGTTGTTCCGACTGAGGCTGTGTTAATTGGACGTCAATGGCAACTATGACTGGTAGATAGATAATGGATGCATCGAGATATTAATCTTCCGCCCAAGAGAGGTACCTACATACAGAATATGGGGGTTCTCCCTCTGTCGGATATTTGGGTGGTTTGGTGGTCCGATCGTATCATGAGATCTACCATCTTTTGGGGACACGGGACGATGGCGTCCAATGAGACCACGACATCCTGTGAGATTGAGAAAACGTTGAGCCGACGGGGATGTGGTTATTCCGAGGGTTAGGATGAAGGATTCAAGACATTCGGTCAGTGCCTGTATGTCGATTTGGATGACGTTTCGAGATTAATCGATGGATGCATTAATTATTATGATGCATTTTCAAATTGATCTGCGGCCCCCGTACTCGTATCATAATGTCTGTCTGTTACAGGCTAGCCACCTTCCTACCTTAGTAGGCAGATTTAGTTCCCTCTTGTCCAAGGGAGGGCGCAAAAGGTGTTAGATAGGTAGGTACTAAGATAGTGCAAGCAGAAGCCAGCCGGTCCAGGCATTGTTTACTTGTGTCCAAAATGCACGGGAACAGAGTATGGCATATACTATAGCATATTTTATGTCCAAATGCCATAGACTTTTACAATAATACTATGCATCTCTGAAAGAAAGAGTCAGAGTTAGTTCCCTCACTCCATAACTATTCTTACAAGGTTCATGCATGTTTTTTCGAGGGTGCTGCTCGTCATGACTATCGGTTAAGGCAGCAAAACGAGGCTAAGGCATTAGAATTGTTAATTCGGTCCAACATCACTTACAGGGCATCCATACTACTGAGTACTGAGTACAGAAGGTCCTTATCAACTCTTCTTATTACAGTCATTGAAGTTCCTGAATTCATGTCAATTTGGTATACCACGTCTTCTTTTGTAAATCTCAGCGAACGATAAAAAAACATTAAACTCTGTACTAAATTTCGTCTTGTCCGTAATCTTTTGGTGCCAGCATTAGATCTGCTGACTCCATTTCCGGGCGGACATGACGACACGAACAATCACGACATCGTCGACCTGCAAGGAACCGCTTATCTTTTATGGCAGCTCTCTCCAGGTGTGAGAGACTTTTGCGGGGGACACGGGACAATCACAAATGCATTCAGCCTCTGTAGGTAGTAGGTACCTAATAATAATTGTGCTGCAGCCACACAAAGAGTTCGGTAAAAAGAGGTTGTACACACCAACGGAACAAATCCTTGCACGGGATGTCGGTCATGGATTTTATTTGACGATCACGCCTTGAGCTGATGCGCTGATTCCAAAGCAAACGGCGGAGTTCTAATTATTAGATAAACACAATGTGACGCGAGTTCGTAGGCACCTAACGTTAGGTTACTTGAAAACGTTGCGGCCATGTCGGCGCAATACTCTGTAAATATCACCGAAAGGAGTAGGTGTACTACCTAGGTATGTATCCCGGTGGCTATACCCGTACATAAGGTAGATTGGATGTCAGACATGGGGCGGCTTACAGCGAGCGAGAACCGGACTATCTTACCAAGGACAGGTTCTCCCTTCTATCACGACATCGAGCACATGATGCGCCAGAGCCTCACCGATCAAAGGTTCTCCGTTAGCTGAGCTGACTAAAACGCTTGAAGACTTTCCTCCGTTGTATCTCACGATGAAATGATGGATACAAGAACACCCCCTCCACTTATCGCCGAAAGGACCGCATCTGCCCGTCGCAAACCCGACAAATAATAGGAAACACTGAATGGTATTCGCGCGCCTTGCGCCAGGGAAATAAGATGATACGAAACCGATGATATATGTAAGCCATCAAGGACACAGGGAGGGGACCTGCAGTGGCGCCAAACCGCCATGGAATACAGATAGATACTGCTTCTGTAAGCAGCTTTTCCAGGCCACATTTGTCATTGAGGCCAAGGAAATCAGCTCGGGCACGCCTCAAGGTTACCCAAACAGGCATTTACCTGTCAAACTGTCAGTTGCAGTCCATACATTTTTGGGCATTAGACTTCGGCCGTTTACCTTTCTTTCTTTCTTTCTTTCTTCCTATCCATGCATGCATAGGTGAGTAGGTATGTACTCTGACGGATGACGAAAGGCACAAGAGGCGGTGCTATCCGGGCCATCGGCCAGGGTACGATCCTGTACATGAAATATCACCAACTTTGAGATGAACTTGGTTGGAGGGGCAAGTAGACATGATGTATACCGATTGAGTCTTGTGTAATCCATTTCCTCATTGTTCTACCTTCTAAGGTACCTATCTATTTGACTTACAAATGTTTGGAATGGAACAAGCCATAGAAATTGGTATAAATCATGAGAGCCCATTTTTTCCTTCGCTGAACCCTTCCATGATTCCACAATCCCAGCCTGTCTAACTGATCCTTGCCCTCAGCTCTTGATCCTTAAGCCGACGATACAGTATTTGTCTGTACTTTGTACACCGAGAGCCGATACCCGACCACGAAAAAACACAACGCAGCCAAAGTTGCATATTTTTTTGGCACACGAGCCACTCACTAATCAATTCTTTTTACGTTTATTTACTCTCTGAACCAGACATTATTAATCTATTGAGTCAATTTTCCCGACAAGTTGGCATCTCATCATCGTCTTTTTGACTCTTGAAACTCTCGATCCCTTGCTCAAGAGGCTGCTGTGACGTGATCGTCAAGGTTTCAAACCCACCTGCTCTAGACCACTGAGACTTTCTGTCTGTTTTATTATCGACGACACGACATTGCTCCTTCAGGACTAAACTCTTCGCCCTCCGCCTTTTGCGCATCATCTCGACCCTGGATCGCGTCAAACCGAGGCTTCCCTTTGTTTCTCTGTAAATTGGCGCAGGAGAATTGCATCCAGTACCTTAGCTAAGGTTCCTAGCTCTGATATAAAAAGGGTCCCCTCTCAACGTTCCCATACCTATTACATTACACAACAGACCAGGGCAACACAGGAAAAGGGGAAAAAAAGCCTTTTTTCCCTCTTTTTTTTTTACCCTTCAGCCCCGCCTGGACCTCCACTTGCTTGTCGCTAGAGCCCAGAGTTTATATCTATATCAACATCTCTGTCACCACATCCATCCCACCTCAACCTCTCTTCCTTACTTCACATCAACTCGCCGACTTTCTTCAGCTCTTCTTCGGCCTCGTCTCTAGACCCTATCGAGGCTCAATTATACCCCTCTCCCTCTTTCACACCCTCAGTCAATCCTCAGCTACCATGTCGGCTGCTCCTCTCAATTCGGACCCTGTGGCCACCCCACCTCGCCCTCCGTCCCCCGTCCACAGCTTCGGTACTCTCGCCGTCCACGCCGGCGCTCCACATGACCCCGCTACCGGCGCCGTGATTGAGTCCATCTCTCTGTCGACCACATTTGCTCAGTCCGCCGTTGGCAAGCCCGTTGGCGAGTATGAGTACTCCCGATCCTCCAATCCCAACCGTACCAACTTCGAGACCGCTGTCGCTGCTCTCGAGCACGCCAAGTACGCCCTCGCCTTCTCTTCCGGTTCCGCCACCACCGCCACTATCCTCCAGAGTCTCGCTGCCGGCAGCCATGTCATCTCCGTATCCGATGTCTACGGAGGTACCCACCGATACTTCACTCAGGTCGCAAAGGCTCACGGCGTCAAGGTGACCTTCACACCAGAGATAGAGGTCGATATCAGCGAGCACATTACCCCCGATACCCGTCTGATCTGGATCGAGAGTCCTAGCAATCCTACCCTGCGCCTTGTCGATGTCCGAGCTGTTGTTTCTGAGGCTCACAAGCACGGCGTCCTCGTCGTTGTTGACAACACCTTCCTTTCTCCTTACGTCCAGAATCCGCTCGATTTCGGTGCCGACATCGTTGTCCACAGTGTCACCAAGTACATCAACGGTCACAGTGATGTGGTCATGGGTGTTGCTGCTTTCAACAGCGACGAGCTCAAGAACCGTCTGAGCTTCCTTCAGAACGCCATCGGCGCAGTTCCCTCAGCATTTGACTCCTGGCTTGCTCACCGTGGTCTGAAGACTCTGCATCTGCGAGCTCGTGAGGCCAGTCGCAACGCCGACGCCGTGGCCCGGGCTCTCGAGGCTTCTCCTCTAGTCATTGCCGTCAACTACCCCGGTCTTGACTCTCACCCTCACCGACATATCGCCAAGAAGCAGCATCGTGATGGTCTGGGTGGCGGCATGCTCTCATTCCGCATCCAAGGAGGTCATGCTGCCGCTGAGCGTTTCTGCCAGGTGACAAAGATCTTCACTCTCGCTGAGAGTCTTGGGGGTGTTGAGAGTCTGGTCGAAGTTCCCAGCAGCATGACTCATGCCGGTATCCCTCGAGATCAGCGTGAGGCTGTCGGTATTTTCGACGACCTTGTTCGCATCAGCTGCGGCGTTGAAGACGCCCAGGACCTTACCAATGACGTTCTCCAGGCCCTCGAGAAGGCTACATCCGCGGCCAAGACCAACGGTTTTAACGGTAACGGCAATGGCGTCAACGGCTCCTAGGCGCAAGTCCTAATGGTTTTTCCCAGTCGATTTTTCGTTTATTTAGAAGAAGATGATCTATGATGACATGTTATGAGAAGTATTTCCTTTGTTTGAGGATGCTCCAAAAGCAAATGAAAAGATAGGGGCGTGCTTCATTCAAGGTCCCCTGGGTTGGCATTTATATAGCGGCTATGGTCAAAACTGATGCAAATCGCATCTCTTTGTTATTGAGGCTTGAATGACAAGCTACCTGAAGGATATCGTTTCGATTTCTCGAAGTTTGTCTATAGCCAATGGGTCGTGATATCTCGTCGTGACATGGGTGCCCCCCGAATCGCCATTAAAGATGTTCGTCATCAGAAGGTGGGATATTAAACAAGTTTTCCGTGAACTCGTTTGCCATACTATTCTCGGCAGACCACTCGTTGCGACGCCGGTGTATCTCGCTCATGCCTTCACATGCCGTCTCAGCGATAAAATGTAACTCATCAAGAGTGTTGGAGTTGCAATTTGGGAACACGCCATCGATGCTGCGTTGCCACTCTGACGTTGAATTTGCGACAGCCGTCTGGTACGCATTAGTATCGTATTCAACCACCCCTAGCGCACGATTCCGTGGGAGCAGGTTGTTCAGAAGACTGTCGAACAGAGCGTCCGCGGGAAGGTATTCGACTGCGTCTTTAGTGAGAGCCGTAGGTTGGCGGATTCCCATGACCACTTCAACAAAGCGCTGGGAGATGCTTCGACCAAGACCACAGGGGTCAATAAGGTCAAACTCTGGCTGTGTGGGCATATCTTCGAGCATGTAGTGGTCGTAGGCCAGGAAGGATGCCCGGCAGATTCTCAGATGTGGTGTTGCACATCTCAGCGCCATAGCAATCCAATGGCAGTCATCCCCTGGACGTTGGTTGGGCATACCGACCCAAAGGATTTTCTTAGAATCCTCGTTCCAGTCGCGCGATTGCTCGACCTTGAGATATACTTCGTTCAAATAAAGCTCTCGAAGTGTGGTCCCAAAATTCTCCGCAGTACGGACAAATACCTCTGGGCACAACTCGATCCGTTTGAGCTCCAAGCATGTGAGATTAGAGTGTATGCCATTAGGCGCGGGCAATGACTTTGCGCGCCACTCGTCAACAGGCATCTGCCAGAATTTCGTCTGTTTCAGACCTCGTGGTGGGCGATCATCGTGGTCCATCCCTACCAAGCAGAGACTCTTGAGCTCTCCCGCGTTCTCCACAAGGTTCCAAAGGCAGGATCCGAATAGTCCCACGGTTATGGGCTCGTTCTCGTGTCGCCGTAACGTCAAGACGAGGTGTTCCAACACCTCCAAAACTTTCATGATGTTCATCACATCGATCGGGTTCATCCAGAGGTGGCGTATGGCTACATCGGTCACATTCTCTACGACAAGTGTATTGAGCTTCGCTGAGTCTTCCTCGGGTCGCTGCGCAAAGGCTTTCAGTGTGTTGGCCAGGATCATTGTGGCAGCGTTACAATGGCGGCCGACGAGCTGGAAGGGGAGGTTAAGTCGTAGACGGTCAACGTCACGACAATAGAATAGCATCTCCTCGACCTTCTCATAGTAATCCGTCTCCGTGAAAGATGTTTCATTCATGCAGTATTTTTTGTGTAGTGTTTGACAAAAGTCCGCCATGGACGGGACTCGTGCAAATACGGTATCAAGGAACTCGACTTCCACTGGCAATGATCAGTTAGCCACCACAAATGCGCGGGCACGGGGTCGGATACTCACAGTCATCTCTCAGAACCATCAGGTCAATGTATAGGCTCTTGCAATGATATCCTATCGTCTGGAGTGCGTCTATTTGTGGATGTTCTATACCGCTCGTCTTGCTCAGGCGCGAGAATTCCAGGTCCAGAGTCCGGCAAGCGAAGGGCTTAAGAATCTGGTCAAAGACGCGGCAAACGAGCCGAAGATCGAGGACTGCATTCTTGGGGCCATATTCGATACATTGCTGAAGTATCGCATCGATCAGTTCGCGCGGTAGGCGATTCATGATAAGTAATGTCTTGTGTGGTTCTGCTGATAGAGTTGGCTGATTGCGGGTAGGGGAGGAAGTGGAGGGGTCAGCAGCAGTTGATGTGCATCGAGCGCTGCTGTGCGGCTTCAAAGTTCATTCGAGAGTTGCATTAAAGGCTCTTATTTTTATCGAACATAGCCCATCAAGCCTGTATCGTAGGGGCAGAGAGCGTTTGATTGACAGGCAGACACACGTCCTAGGGCCATGAGTACCCAGGAGGTAGGTTGTTGAAGTTGGAATTGTTAGGTTGGGCAATCAACCAATGGAGTTCAGGAGCTGAGATCATCATGCAGGGACCCGACCGCGTTACTTGACGCCAGGGGAGCTCTCCACCCCCACTGATTCCAAGCTTCGCATTTTGGTAGAGTGCTAATGAAGTTAGCTACCCTAGATCCAACTACCTTTATCCATCTGAAAGTGTGATATTCCTATGTCCTCTCCAGTTGATAGAGACGACAGCTCCTACCTTACCCAGCTCTTTCATTTTTTGTATCCTTAGAACATCCTGTGCTGAAGAATGGAAGAGTCTCACTCGTGGCCCAGGAGCAGTTGGGCGGTGGAGGTGTGTTGTCAACAATACAGCAAATGGGATATGACAGGACCCAATGTTGAACTAAAAATACAGGAATTCAACGGAAATTGTCGAACAATAGGAACGAACAGTCCTCCAACCCAAAGCAAGCCCCAACCTCTTCCTAAAAAGGGGCAACAAGGAGCGTAGTTGAACCCTCTGAAAGCCAAAGACTCGAAAGTTTGGTGCTTATGAATGTTCCATGATGACGAATGTTTGTGTTGTCTTAGATATGACAGAAAACCACATGAGACTCGGAAAATCGTGCCGAGCCGCCAGGGAATGCAACGAGATGCTCATATAAGACCGTGATTACTGTCTGATCGAGACGGAAAAAACGGCACCATGTTGTGCCCTTAGAAAAGGAGTATTGCTTTTGCGGAATATCGGCAGACATAAACTGGCACAAACATGAAGCCATTGGTTCTAGTCGTGAAAGAGCCGGTTCAGCTCAGATCTACTCTTGTCATACGCTGTACGCGTAGGTCGATGACAATGCCTGAACGGCTCCCTTGGCAGCAGTCGAGGAGAGGTGAAGTTAAAAGGCGGCTAGCAACGTTAGCCATCCGCGATGTGGCTGCAGGGGCGCTAAAAGAGTCCAGAATTCTGTAAGCCTGGGCAACCTCCGCGCTCCCTCCTAGCTCAACAACGAATGCCAAGAGCAAGAGCCCTCGTGATAAGAGTATGAGAGGTTACATGGCTGTGGAGGTATCATTCCCTACGGTTTGAATCTTCAGTTGTTGGCTACCGACTACCACGTTACCGGCGAGAGGAGAGAACGCAGAGAGGCTAAGTGATTTGAGGATCTTCGAACCCTATCTGTGACCATCAATTTGGTGCCGCGGCTAGGAGTTGGCCTTCTTTTGCCTTCGCTGTTGGCAGCTTTGCGGTTGACCAGCCTCGCTGGGTCATAGGCCTGAATATTTCTACCAAGTATGCCGCCAAGGTGAATTCCAAGTCAATAAGCCATGCCCTCCCTGATGGGCAACTTACAACAGCAGCCACAGATACTGTATCCGTACGTGGCACTGAGTTGATCGTGCCTGGGGTGCTAGTGAAGTTTCTCATTGGTGAAAACTGACACAAGCTTGTCAACAAGACCTCGTTTGAAAGCCGGCCTCGGTTTCATCGTGGGAAATTGAGAATCAATGAACGATGCGGAGTTCCCAGGCCGTGACCCCTCAACCTGGTCATGATAAACTAACTCCAGATCAACTCCGTACACAGACTGCCAGTGACTTCGAGAAGAAAACAGCCTGTTGACACCTGAACAGGCTAGGGTAGAAAAAATGGTCAAATTAGTTCGTGACGGGGATAATGGAGTGACGCACTCTACGGGCACTTTACATGGGACGAGACAAGGGACAAGGGAACGCAGACCAAGGGTGGCTAGGTGGATAAGGAATTGCACTAACCAAGTCTTTTATCATCCACTTATCACTATGCTTGTTGAGCTGCTTCTTCGTTGAAAAGCGAGAGGGGGAAAACAATACAATTATGGGGCGTTTTATTTCTCTGCCAGATGTGAAGAGTCTCGAAATTGCTGAAAATCGAGAAAACGGAACATGAGGTCTCTTTACTGACAAAGGGATTCGACTCCCAAACCACTTCGAAACTCCTGTATCATAATTTAAAGAAATAGCATGCAAGGGCTGTAAATGAAAGTATAGACATGGTGGATGGAGATAACCTACCCAACATGAACAAAAGGTCCGAGTGTCTGATACAACCATCGGCGCTGAAATGCCGTGACCCCGTTGGAGGAAGAGTCGCATCTTGGCGATTTTCTTTCTCCATGAGCAAGTGACATGATAATGAAAACTGCCTTTGCCTTTTCCCGTTTGTTCCGGAATAGCGCGTCTGGGCAGATCAGTCTCCATTTTTTAGTCGCGCAGCAAAACCAGCCTCTCGCCAAGTAAACATTGCCCAGCCAACCCCCTCAGTTGCAGCTGTTGCAGAGATAGAATCTCGAAGTGTGTACTCCGTGTTGAGAAACAATCATGCTTCTGCTTCTGTGCTTGTTTCTGCTGCGAGCACGGAGAAATACGGTGATATGGTAGACCAATAAGATGGTCCGTGCCAGAAATCAGAGACAATGGTGATGCAAAACGTCCGAAATCATTGGCTCGTCTCATATATGGGCCTGCAATCTTTAGATGCTGGGCGGACCTTTTGCTCGCCTGTGAGAGCCGACGAAACCCAAGTCACAGATCTCTGATAATTATGAGAATTGCTTGGTAACCCAAAGCCTAAATTTTGGATTCAGTACCACATACTGGGGAAAAAACGCCGAGCCTTTAGGCAATTTAAAAAAAAAAAAAAAAAATTAAAAAAAAATTTCCTAGGTTGTTGATTCTATAAAGGCCGCTATATTTTTCCAGTATACTGCGTGCGGATACCTTAAATGTAGTTGCTAGGGAACCCTTGTGCTTGGAGACTTTCAGCAGTACGTGTTGGACTGAGAGTGAGTGATGAGTGATGATGAGAGTGAGACTGGAACTGGAACTGGAACTGGACACCGCTGGAATCTAGCGCGATATCGAGAGCTCAATCTAGTGCCCGTCAACGTGCATGAGAAGATCCTGACTAGGGGAGGAAAGAAAACTCAGGACCTTGGTCCTAGATGACAAAAAGACTTGGGTAACTTAGCATAAGTTTAGGATAAGTTTAGTATAGACTTAGGATACCCTTTGCTAAGTTTATTTAGACATCTTACATCAAGGTCCGGTGTTTTCTTGCTCCCTGAGGCCAGGTCACCCTGAGTGGGTGACAATTGATTGCTGATTGTGTCCCACTTGTTCGGCCCCAGCCGCTTGCCTGGGCCTTGTCACTCCATGCGAGACAGGATTTTACCCGGAGAGGATGAACGATACCTCGATCGTCAATAAGGGAGGCGGCGAAGGCGCAGTTTTCCTTGACTTCATGAGTTCTCAAGCTCTGGCCCTTACCTTGGGAACATGGAAAATCATGGTGGTTGAGTAGTAGCTATCGCGACTAAAACGGAAATGGCGCTGCAAGCTCGACTAGGGTCAAGATGGTGTGAGTGGTAAGTGGCTAAGACAGGGAAGGTGTGGGTACGAAGCGACCTCTAGCCGAGCTGTGCCTGTGCGTTTTTCCCTTGTTGAGAGATGGGGAGAGTTTTGCAGCGAAGTCAATGGCGGATGTCACCAGGAGGAGATTCTATTGGCCAGATAGCCCATCGACTTGCCCGAGATGGAGATTCTCATGGGTTACGGGTTGTGGGCACTTCATGCCGGGGCCGAGTTCCAGTTCCAGTTCCATCGATCTCAGTGTTATTTCCATTGTTTACAGAGGCCCAAGGTACCTTAGTACCCAGCTACCCAACTGAGTCTCGAAGCACGGTCTTGTCTAAGGCGAGCAAGGTAATCAAACCGAGGACAGTCGCAAGTGACGGCACCTGCCCAGACAAAGCCAAAGCCAAGGGACACAGAAAGTTAGCCTGGTTAGCTACTATCCGCACCTGCCCAAACTCTGTTGCTGGCTGTTTCTTTCCCATAGGTAGTTTAAAACCTACTCTCCGCCTCGACTTTCTCCTCTCTTCCTTCCGCGTCCGTTTGCATCAGAAGACCCTCTTGACCCAAAGCATAAGAAGGATTTCAACCTCAATTCTTCCACTTGCAAAATCAACTTCCCGCAAAACATCGATTCATCATCGTTCCACTTATTCCACCGCCTCCATCACAATAATCGTCTTGCAATAGATCCATAAACACTCTACCCAAACATTATTCACGATGCGTTCATCTTTTGCCCTCCTCGCCCTGGCCGTTTCGGCCGTGTCGGCCCAGACGACTGTCCAGAACTACAAGAGCTCCCTTGACATGACGATTGACCCCAACAGCGTGGATCTCGCTACCCGATGTACGTACTGAGGATAAAAAACTTGACAAATGTTCGCCGGCGTGCTAATCTCTCACAGCTTCCTGGTGTGGTGCCCAGCAGAACACCTGTGATGCTCTTTGCAAAGACGACACAAACGAAAACAAATGTACCGAGGTATGTAGTACCGTTCAAATCACTTTCTCGTCAACTAGGATGCTAACACTGCATCAAGAACGATCTCAAGTGGGAATGCACTTGCTCCTCTAACAACTCAGCCCCCGGTCTGCAGTACTACACCCAGACCATGCCTACCTTCATTTGCGAGGAGCTTTTCAGCCAGTGCATTTCGCAGAACACTGGCAGCCAGTCTGGTCAGAGGGAATGCACTTCCAAGATCGAAGACAAATGCGCCAAGCAGAGCCCCCCTAAGGACGTGGTTAGCGACGATGACGACGATACTTCCAGCACTGCTACTGACACCGCTACTACATCCGCCACTCGTGCCTCATCGGAAGCTACTGGCACTGCTGAGTCCGTTACATCGACGACATCCGATGCTTTCGCTGCCCCTACCATGGCGCCAGCGGGCAGGGGTGCGGCCGCCGCTGTGGCTCTCGGCATGATGGCCTACCTCATCTAAGTGTCGGAGGTTTAAGCATGGGGTGCTGCATCAGCAGTGCTACGGCAATATCCTGGCCCCCATCACGTGCCACCCGTGGCCGATGAGTAGACGGTCAGAGCCGATCCTGTGCACCGTTCTTCACTTCTCTTGCCCATTTTATTTTACAGTACACCTTTTCGACGTGCAATGCGATACCTTTTGACGAGTATAAGACCCAACGACGTAGCTTTGTTAAAGCTTGGATGAGGTAATGACACGCTTCGGCGTACCGAGTGGCGGGTTGAAGGACCGGGGGTGCTGTGTGCCTTTCATGGGGACGACGGGGAGGTGCACTGGCGAGGGTGGCGGTTATTTGTTTATGCTTTATAATTCAATACGTTCATAGCAAGAGGCGAAAGGAGTAGGAAAACTTGATCACTTTGAACAAGACAAAGAAACAATGGCTTGACCTTGAGCTCTTTGAAACCCCTTTGGACTATGGGTATTGTGTCAATTCTTTGTGTGACTGTACAATGAATTGCCGGGATGTTCTCTCGACTCAGTGTGTGCTTCTTCTGAGCTACCGAAGATGACAACTGTACGTTTTGAACATGTCGCCTTGGTAGCATGCTAACGACTATGGGCAGGGACCGAACCGTCTCAAGTCATGTACATATAAAGAGTCAATGTCATATCCTGGTCGATCAGTCTCGAGCAGCCCAAGGGATCTGGTATCGAAAGTTGAAAGATTGAAGCATTATACATTTTGATACCTCCGGAACAATAGAGCAAGGCTTCTGTTGATCACGCAAGCATAAAGACCATTTTTCAACATGGGGAAGCAAAACATTACTACCAATACTGGGAATCAACCTGCTTCCGAGCAGAAAGGCAAGATGGGGTCTCGCGGTACCAAAGAGACGGACCATAAGCACGACGACAATCATACTCGGCCTCCACGCGTTAGCTTCGGTTTCGAGCTAGAATTCCTGGTGGCTGTAAACCCAAGGGAAGTTGAAGCAGACGACAGCATCCCTGGCCTTGCGCCAGCCACTGGCCACCATTATGGCGTAACAGCAGTTTTAGAATTGCTACGAGATCATGAATTCTGTGCAAGGACGGTAAGAGAGAATTCCGTCGCAAACAAAAGTGAAACGGGGGAATATCCATGGATCGTCACAACAGACGGCTCAGTGTCAGAGTCTGGAACAGAGTGGAAGAACGAGGCTTATACATGGGATGCGGTGGAGATAGCAAGCCCACCGATGTATGCTTGTGACGAGGCATACCGGCTCGTGTCAGTCGTTGTTAGACTTTTGACTAATAACTTACGTCTTCGGGTCAATACTTCGTGTGGTTTCCACGTTCATGTCGGCAATGGACCCCATCAGATGGACATGCATGGATCAAGAAACTACGCGGCCCTCCAGTGGGCATCTGACCCGGTGCTATCTACTCTCCATCCCCCGGCGCGAAGTTTTGCTCGTTACTCCAAGTCTATCCGGCGCTTCACTGGTGTTGAGTTGAGTGGCAACGTGACCGCAGACATGGCACGGCGAGAAGTCACGGGGCTGAATTTCATACCTCGATATATTTCACGGGCGAGGAAGCTCGGAGAAGATCCTATTGCTTCTAACGTGGCACTGATCGAACGTATTCGCGAAGCCCACGAGAAGGAAGACGATGGAATATTCCTAGAACCTGAGTGCGAAAGCGATGGTTCCGACTACGAGTGTGAAGACGGCAGACCTTTTGATCGGCCAAGGAAGGCCAAAGGAGTTCGGCGAGAAGCTCGTTATATGCCCTACGTCAGAGAGTTCATCAGTGAGGACAAGGCTAAACGTTTAGATGATGAATCTAACAGTACCCGCTGTGATCTACCCCCACAGCTCGATTTTCCAGCCTCCCAGTCCATCACTTCTTGTAGGTCATCTCAAGGCGTGCCTTTGCTAGACGAGCAACGAAAGAAAATGAAGGCTGTATCAAGGCAAGCGGACATCCAATCACCCGTTTATGAAATGGACCATGACAAAGGTGATGACGATGATGACTCACTGAAAGCATCAAAGGTTGCTTGGAGAGGAGTCACCGAGCTTCTGGCCTGCGACGTGGGCGTACATCAGGTCGCACATCTCATGTGTGAAAACCCTGCTTTGGAGAAATACTACAGTTACAACTGGAAAGGCCAGTTGATGGATGATATAGCGCCCTTGGTCGGAAAGGAGACTCACGGCACTGTCGAGTCTCGGCTCGCAACCGGTAGCCTCGATGCTGAATGGATCGTCACCTGGATTAAGATACAGTGTCGTATGCTCGAGTGGGCACGCGATGCGGACCCTTCGCAGCTGATGCGTGTCATTGGCAAACTCTCCCAGGACGACTTATCTCGCGAGTGCACATACGACGTCTTGGACTTCCTTAGGGATCTTGGTATGTACACCGAGCTCAAGCACTGTCAGGAACGTCTGCTCAGAGCTGAGGAGGCATGGTTCGAGTGTACGATGCTGCAAGTACGTGGCTCATCTTACTCGGAAACATCAGGGGAGGCTCTGGGAGTTCGGTCTGACTCGGGGGAGACTCGGAGAGCTCCTATTCAAGACGGGGGAGATGGGTGGCAAGTTCCCTTGAATCCATGTGTATTCAGCCGTTGGTGAGGAATTGGACGACAAATGTCGTTCAGCAGCAGTTAGCTGGCTCTGCTATTAGACGGACATAATTAGCCCAGTTGCGTATGTGTTTTCTTTTTTCCTGTATTTAAATGTAATAATTGATTTTGTTTGCCAATGGAGGTACCTACCTCGTGAGTTTCTATGTTTATTCCGTTCAAATACAACAATATCAACCCATGCTAAATCAAGCAAGCACTTCACATGGTAAGATTGAAGAAAGAGATGATAATTACCATATGTACAGAATGCACCTGAAGCTTCACTGTGGTTCCTGACTGTGAAAACGACTGCTCTGTTCCTTGGAGTTATCTACCCTACATTAAGGATATGAATCAATGCCCTTGAACGAAGTGGACTCACCGCCTCTCACTACTACTTGATCCAGCCTTGACTCCTGAAACACAAGTATAAAGCTTGACGGCATTTATTCATGGCGTTGGAGGTTTGTGGCTTGAACTACTCTCGGGAATAACCAGGGGAAGGGGAGGAAGACCGTTTGTGCGTGGCTTGACGAGTCATTCATCACCAAACAAGCAATGATCAGTTGGTTGTACAAGGAATTAGAACAGGAATCAGATTAACGCCTCCGAAGAATTGCGGGCTTTGAATAATCCCAGATACAGTGGCGTCTAACGTACTGCATACACAATGTGACATGACACAATTTTCACTCTGATTCTTGTATAGAAGAAAGACTATGGACATGGATGATATCGAGCCACGATTACCCTATACGCGGACTGAGCCTCATAGCCCCAAGCATGAATAAGAGTACGTGGTGTACATTGTTGGTGGCTTATGAGGCAAACCAAGGTATAATATAGTGGCCCCAAAGTGGCATGGTCTGTTTGATGCAGAATGAAGCAAAATACAACCCTACACGGCGATAGCATTGTAATATCAAACAGTTAAGATCGTGATGGATGTGTCAAGTCAAACCAAGTCCAACATCAAACTCGGGTAAAGTTAACCACTGGAAGGTCTCGACGGCAACTGATTATAAAGAATAACCAACCATATGAAACACAAAGGCTCAGGATGGGTGAGAACTAATCAGCCACGCACGAGGGCCATGGTGGTATTGGGCTTATAGCAGGCTGTCAGCAACGACATGGCATGACCTGGCAAAACTCGGCTGTCAATAATCGTGAGAAAAAAACAAAAGAGCGGCATTTACTGAAAGAAACCGAAACGAAACGCGAAGAAGAAGATGATGATTTGGTGGCAACGACACAGTACCTCGCATGCCACGTTTCATGCGGCCAACTTTTGCGACCCTAACTTACATTAGTAGGTTGTCGTTCCAGGAACCGGCTCAGGAACGGCAATGGACCAACAGATTCCCTTTAAGCAGCCGTGACCAACTTTTGAGGCCTTCTACCCTGCCTCAGCCCTAGAAAATGTTAACCGTATGGAAGCAAGAACCTTGACCACGGCCTTGGGAAGAGAAATAACAGGACGATCAAGGTTTGTGCCATCCTACATACGATCTGCTGGCACCGCACACGGCTTGTTCATGGCTTCTGCAGCTGCTATTTGTCCAATGATCCCTGCATAATCACAGAAGCCGGTGAACTGTCTTTTGTGCCTCGTGCCCAGGCTGGGCTGTTGAAGAGCCGCATCGTCTTGCATGGGAAAAGGAGGGGGAAAAAAAGGAAGAAAAAGAAAGAAGGACTCTGTGTAGCAGAGACTCGGCTAAGTTGGGCCGTAACGATCAAGAAGCAGTGGTCCATATAATCACAACTCTCAACTTCACGGTGGGTATCTTGTTTTGTGTCTCTGCTGGATTGGACCGAGGGATGATACGTGAATGCGAGTCAGCCCTGAGTGCATTAGTTAGGTAGCTAGGATGGAGACCAAAGTTAATCAACCCTTCTTGTGGCAAGGAGAAACGGGGCCTTTTTCACACAAGAGACAGACCCGAAGTTATGTGAGGATTGTAGAGGAGTTGACACTTGAACGGTCTGTTCTTGGTGTACTTGCGTGACCTCTTGACTGCAGTAGAGTTGCAAGTCTCGAATTAGCCACCGTGAACGAAATATTGGTGGAGAACTGGCCAACAAATACAAGCCAATGCAGTCCACTCCGGTGCTTGCAGAGTTTGCATCTTGGGAAGAGCTGAACGATCGAAACGAAAGCCGCCGTTATGACCCATTGCTTATTATTAACGAGAAGCATCAAAATTCTCAGAAGCCTCGGAAAATACAAACCACATTCTGTTCTTGACGGACTCATCACCTTAAGCAGGGATGATGCCTGCGCCGAACCCTGCCAACTTAGTTTAGCTTGCCGGCAGCCAAGACCAGCCACAGCCATGGAATACTTGTAGGCATTTGAAATGGTCTCTATCATCTTTTACACAGACACTACAGTATACCAGTAGTCTTTCCTTCTTGAATACACGCACGACTCATGCCATGGCTTGTGTGTATCAAAGATATGCTCGTTGCATGCAAGACCATACATACATACTTGAAATACGTTGTTGGCTTGCCAAGTATCATCTGCCACTGGGTCCGTTGCTCATTGAATCCGAGACTTCCGTGAGTATGTATCAAGAGGATCGTCGGTTCATCTTATCAAGGTCATAATTCCCAAGTTTCCGTTCAATGCCAATGCTTTAGGCCCTTTGTCAAGAAGCCGCAGGGTCTCATCGCATGCAGATGATTGCATTGGGATGGACAAGCGAATGATCACTGTTGGAGGACAACTCGCAAAGCTTACATACTTGCTGTGTCGAGCTCGGGCAGATTAGAAATCAGTGATTATCTGAAGGTTGATGAAGCGAAGGATCACCGTACATACATACATGCATTAGTAAAAGCCGACCTGACCAAGAACCATCTCGCGTCTCGTCTGGACCCGTTCGCGATGTAATGTCATGGTGGAGTAACCCAGTGTTTGAAACGGCGGGGGAGGAGAAACACACACACAAAGTGGATTTGCAATGACGCTGATGTGCTCTCTCTCGGCTGTGAACTCGTTGGCTATATCCCTTGTCTGGTACATATTAATGGACATGTACATAGGTGTGGTAGCAGCATCAGCTGCAGGACCCTGGAAGATGCATTCTTGTCCCTTATATGTGCAACATATGTACATTCGTACCAACATGGCATTGATTGAAGTGCAGCCATCGCTTTCTTTGGTTTGTTGCGTTGTTTCCATGTCGTCAGATATGACAGACAGGGAACTTGAGTTCAATGTAAACCACGGCAGCCTCTATGTATAGCATAGATAATAAGGATGTCAATGTTTTCGTCCAGGTACCAACGGAACAAAGACGGACGGGGAGAGGAGCTACCGAGATGACCCGTCCGTCTACCGTTGCATATTCTGATGGGAATTGCAACCCTACATTTTGATATCAAATCCATCTGTCCAGTCGTAATGATTCTGCTTGATGTTGAACTTGCGTATGTACGGAGTACTACAAGGTAATCAAACTCACCCGCTCGATCCTGTCACGGGCTCAGCCTCGTGCCGCACGTGGACCAGCGGAAAGAGAAGAACGGGGGATTGCTGTCCCGAGGCCCTTGAGCAACTACTGCAAGTCATTTCCTGATGGTGTCGTCATGATGTTAGAGGAGAGGGCCACGACGAATGGCACGACAAGGAGGCAGAGGATGCGGACTTTGGTCTTGAGAGATTATTCCGGTCCCGCCCAAGTCGCGACAGAGAACACTAATAGGTGTCGAATTCGACCAACCAGCGGCCGACCCTGGACCTCAATCTTGAAGGTATGCCCATCTCTTACTCTGTATCCGTACCCCCTCACAGACTTTGCCATAATCAGGAGGGCTTGTGCCTTGCAGTAGAACTGCGATCAGGTAGGTGAGAAAGGGCTGGGCGTGGCTGGCTCTTCAGCCCACTTCAGTTGAGGTGTGTTCTTCTGGCCAACCGAGGGCCTTGGTCTCAGTCGCCCACCACCTTTTTTATTTTTATTTTTATTTTGGACGGGTTTGCTGTACTCCGTACATACAATACAGACCAATGCACAGCTGAACGGCAGCAGAGAACCAACTCATGCTGGTAGTGGTAGAGTGGTTCGTGGATGTGGGATGAGAGGCTTAGCAGGAGCTCCATGATCCATCAAAACTGTATTACTATGGTGGTGCTCTGTAGTCTCATCGAAACCTCAGTACGGTATACTTGCCTGTTTCGTTTTTACATAAGTAGTGGCCGCAGGTGGTTGTCAAGCTGACGAACGCGCTGAAGCAGCTGGGGCTCGTCCTGCCTCTAGATCTATTTCTGAAGAAGCGGTGTATGCTGTAGGAGCTTTCAATGGAAAGAAGCTCACCAACATCCTTCAGACCAGAACCAGGTGTACCCCTGCCTGTCCTCTCCACACTTGAAATGGACATGGACATGGACAGGGGTATAAAGGTATAATGGTTCATCATAAAGCCCCCGAGCGTCCGATCTCAATACTGGCCAGCGAGTGAGTGGCATTGCTCAGTCTCTCAGGTCATGAGGCAACAAACTCTGTAACAGCGACATGCGTATTTGGTCGACAGTTGGGCGCGATGCACCTTCAAGGTTGCTTGACGTCGCTTTCGACAGACAGACTGACAGACTGACTCAATATGCAATTGATGCTCTCTGAGGAGTGGATAGCAGTGGGCCAGAGCTTGAAGAATTGAGTTGCGGGAGAAAGCGAAGCCGATCAATTAATTAATCGCCTGGTGATAAGTCAGACTCGTCAAAAAAGGTGTTGCGTTAGAAGGAAGAATCACCACCCTCTGAGACCGGCACCGGACAGAAGAGGGTTAGTCTCAGAGGATCACGGCCAGAGAGAAAGGGAGGCAAAGACTAACCACAAGATCTGACTGTGTGCCGTCCCGCTGATAGGCTCTTCCCGCCCGTTAATCATGGTATGGTTTCGCTTGGCTTGTCGGAGGCCATGGCTCACTCGGGTTAAAAGCGAACGCTTGGACTTCTGGCGGTTTGTTTCGTTTTCCTCTTCCTTTGTCTGGCTTGTGTGAGAGATATGCCATATGCATCACCATCGCGATCGCGATACTCAGTCTATGCTCTGCATGTAAGACACATAGACAACTGTGTTGTCACGAATGAAATGGATTGCGCCAAGTAAAGGGGCCCTGAATCATACGTCACGGAGTATCCATGCAGCCGAGTGAGTATACTACTAGTGGTGAACCCCAAACGCCATTGTCGATTCACTGAGTCTCCTGTACGAGACGATATAGCGGTCTGTATCAAGAAAATGCTCACTATCCAGCTAGCGCACATGGTACCGACACAAGAAGCGGGGGTGGACCAGGTCCAAGGTGGAGTTACCTAGGTTGGAAGCTGTTTGTTCAGCTGCAGTAGTGGCGTGATCCGGTCAGGAACCAGGAACAAGCAAAGCCAGGCACAGACAGGAACAGACTTGGAAACTCGCAAATTCCGGAGGAGCCTCAAAGCGAACATATAGTTGTCTTTATGTGCCCTCTGGAAAGCCTATTCCCTTCATGTTGGCTTGTGCTGCTTTCTAACGAGCGTAACGAGATACTGATTTGCTATTACGGCTCAGGTTGAGTGCCGTCTTGGTTTTGTTTCAATACCTTGCGGTGGTCCACACCCGGACATGACAGAACTTGGCTTTTCAGGCGGTGACGGCCGGAACGTCAGAATGTCAAGAGCCTGAGCCTCAAAGTCTCAGGCCGTCTTATTAAGTTCGTGTTTCAATCGTCTGATCTGACCGTTCAATGCTAATTAGACTAGGTGATTAGATCTATTGTGTGCGTTCAACCCAATACCTACGTAATGACGGATGGCTTTAAGAGGTTTGGCCAGTGCTGGCGGCAGACGGATTCGACAGGGGCCTGGAAGTTTTCCACGTTGACAGCCAAAACGGTGAAGATGATAGGCCCGTTTATTGCTCGATGGCTCACCAGCCAGCCTGCCTAAACAGGAAAGCTTGTGCCGGACAAGTCGATATCCGTCCAAGATGGTAACAACCTATGGCTATGGTTCTAGGCCAAGGATGCTCGATGGGATTTCGTCGTGCATCCCGATTTGGCATCTTGTACGGTGGCAGCTCGATCGAAGGGACGATTACTGAAGCAACGACAAAATGCAACAGCGGCTTCGTCTTTCCATCAAGACTTGACTCTGCTCACTATAGATAGCATATATTGTTGATGAGGATTATCAAGTGATAGTTTGTGGTTCGATGACAAAGTAATGATTGTTGGACAGCAGAATAAGGATAGACAGGCTGCATTATGAGCAATGCTAAACTTGGAGCGGGCGACTCTGTGCCTAGCTAACAGGTAATGCTGTCCCTTGAAAACGATCTTGGCGCATGGCTTGATATCTCCGTGAGCGAAGAAACCATTGGCCATTTTGGTTATATGTGTGTAGAGGCTTTGGGAGGCAGATAAGTGACAAATCCCACTGATTTTACACGGGTACTTCATGTTCCGTCCAAGTCCGATTTTTGATAGGCAAGGTGACAACAGTTCGCCGGACCGCCGGACGATTTGTCTCGGTTCACCTGAAGTGACTTGTCATGCCGAATGAGCCATGATAAGAACAGGTATGGTGACAATGATTGACCACGTACAATAAAAAATGGCTCGTGGAAGGAACGGCATAATTAACTAGGGCTCAACAATTCATCACCTGCTGCCGACTTCACATGAAATAAGGCCGCACGTATTCGTGAAGCTATTTTGCCGAGTCGCTGTCACTCAAGGTAGTGCGATCGTAGAGGGCCGTGGAAGGAGATCATGGGGAGCTATTGAGTGCGAATAACCTGATTATCGCCCGTCCCCATTCTAGACCGCATCGCCGACAGGCAAGACGAGACGTGACGAAGTGAGACATGGGCTTCATGATGGCAGATGAAAGACAACGAGCCTGATTTAATCTCAGCACATTCCAGCCGGGTCAGGCGAGGCCGCGTTTTCGAGGACATCGGCAACCTTGCAAGTAGCCATCTGCTCCCTTGCAGCCCATGCCATCCTACCAGCGTGACCGCACCACTACTTTGTGTGATCAGAGCGAGTGGTGACATACCATCCATCGTTGATGTAGCGTCCCATTTCTGGAATCGTGGGTGAGGAATTAACCGAGGGGCCCGAGCCGTTTATCGTCTACTTTTTTGTGTGATTTGATGGGAGGTGTCTTTCATGGACTGTCTTGACTGGTGAGTGGTGAGGTCTGCAAGCAGCCGGTTTTTGTAGAATCTCCCTTGCTGAAAGGCGCAGATGCATATTCTGCTCAGCTCAGCTGCATGCTTGTCTTAGACCCTTGGCAAGACCGGACTAGTCTGTGCCAGTGATGTTAGACGAAGAGAGAGGCGGGTTGATAATTATGTGAGGGGTTCAACGAAGAGGAGGTGAGGCTCCAAAATCCGGGGGATCCTGGCATATGTCAATGACGGTGAGTTTTGAATGCAAGTCTGAGGTTGGTGATGTGTGAAGCATGATGGAAAAAGGGATGAGACATGAAGCCGGTATTATGTGAGGGTCGTTGGGAGTCAGTTTGCTATTGCCTCGTAGGTGGTAGGTAGATCGAGATATTCCAAGGAAGGAACTATTCACAGCAACTGCCAGGAATGGATTCGGCGTGGAAATATGCAAGTACCTTTACAGTTAAAGGCAAGGTAGTACATGGCACAGCAGTTCCTGCCACTTTATTTCTACGAACTGAATTGTAATTTATGAGAGTTCTATGCGAGTCTCTCCTGTAAGAGTGTTCTTGATGTATGGCACCTTAATTCCTTTGGCACATGAAAGTATCTCAAGCTGCTGAAACAATTACTGTTCTGTAGTTCTGAGAGATGCCCATCATTGCCATCCAAACTTCGTATATACGTGGTAATCAGTAATCACTGAATTGAGCTCTTTCACCACACATCACCCCTGTTTGCTCAGTAGATCTCACATATGCACAGAGAATAGGGACTGTTCGTTCCTGAGTGTGCCACGTTCATGATGCTCCTCCAATCCATCAACGCCATGGCGCTAGAGTCCATCAATATCCCCTGTTTCCTGCCCCTCAGGTCCGGACGACAGACTCCAACTAGAATAGTCAGTTGCCTCTGGGGCCTGGCCTAGAAAACTGCGTGGCCTTAAAACGTCCTGAACCGTGCCCAGCGCCGTCTCACCAGGGTGGGTATCCACTATTGTCTTCAGTGAATAAACTGACACATGATGAGGGACAAAAAAGATTGTGCGACGCAAGGCACGAGTCGAGCTGGATTGGTTGTGCGGGAATTTTTCCAGTTTCAACTCGTTCAGGCACAAACTTGGAGGACGATTCAGATTGGCTGTGTCCTTGTTTCCTGTTTCTCCCTACATTGACACTTTAATGTGCGGTCTGTGTCTCTTTGCGACTCTTTAACAACGCAACGCAATGCAATGCAGGGCATTTCCCAACCAACCCTGTACGTTAACGAAAAGAGATGCAACTCTGCTGTAATTAGAAGTCGACCTCTTGATCGATAATACATACTGTAGACCAGACCTCTTTTGGTGGTTTGTAGACCAGGGTTTCATGTATCAGCAGCTCAGAGCCTAGTCTCACCCCCTATCCACTCACTATCCACCATAGTCCACACCCACTTGAGTGAGGCTTCACACCTCCTGTCTCTCATATCTTGTTCTTATTCTCGACTAGCTAGGTACATGCTGTACAGCACGTTTTTCTTAGTAAAGACTAACATCTGGCATTGCATGCTCGCTGGTCATGATGATCCTAGGCCTGCATCCTCACTCTCCCCCATGTAGTCTGCACACCCTTTCCCGCTCTTTGAAACCCCCAGTCTGTATATAGCTTCAACCGCCCCCCAACTCGCATTCTGATCTCTTGACCTTCGTCCTGCCTGTGCCATATACAGGGCCTTTGAGTTCCTGGTCGATATATCTTCACCTATACTCCTCTCGTCTCATCCCATCTCTACCGACGTCCCATCCAACGTCGATACCTTGAGGTTGACTTATACCGACTGTCGAATTGAGTTTCAATCGAACCGAGTGAATTCCATTTTCACTTGACCCGATTATCACCGAAGCTCAATCCCGAGTAGTCGCTTGATTGTTAGTGAACATTGCCCATTTAATATATGCCTGCTACATGGATGATATAGGGAGTGGTCGGTGCATTGATATGCATGGACACCATCCGTCATCTCATATCTCAACCAGCCTTATACTGTGCATACAAATGATGTAGTACAATAACTAACCGTCTCCCAGTTGGCCTCAACTCGGAAGTGTATATCTTCCAAGCTCAACATTCGCTCACCTTCTCTTCTTCCACCACAGCTTTGGACAATATTGGTATGGCTTTTACTAATACTTGTCAACCTCACTTCACCCCTCTCTGACGTCTTCACACACAGACACAGAATGGAGATATAACCATGAAGGACTCACACCTCCAAGCTCTCATCATTGTCCTCGCGACCGTGGTTCCCGTCACCGCCATCACCGCAGTCGGATGTTTCCTCTACCGCCGCAGCCGCCAACGTCGATTTCTCTTCATGAACAGAGGCATCACTCCCATCGGCGATGAGGAAATTGAGTCGTGGAAGAAGGACAGGAACCAAGAAAAGGCACGCATCATCGAGGCTGCAAACAACGAAGCCAATGATCTAGAGCGACAACTCCAGCACCAGAGACAGAAGAGCACATCGTTTAGTTCCATACGCAAACCTCCGAGTGTTATTGTCTACGATCGGCCTCATCCCCGAGTCTCTGAGGAACTCTCACCACGCTCACTTCACCACAAGCACAGCATCGATACCCCCTCAACCCCAGTCGTTGCCCGTGCTCCCAATTCTCGCCCCGGTCTGACTGATGAGGCCGTCCAGGGTGAAGATGCCTTCATCCCACCTGTGAAGCGTCAACCTTCACGATTAGCCAAGCTTCCCCCCTCTGCTCGTCACAGTCGAACCCGCAGCAGTCGCAGCAGCACTATGAGCGCAGTATCACCCCGTGATCCATGGCACGGTCACTATCCCGATGCCTTCTTCGGCACTCGCAGTTCCACCGAATACCTACCGAGAGCAAATCGGTCGTTGGATATTCGACGACAGCACCAGCGAATGCATTCCATGTCAAACATAAACCGACTCTCATTCGACGACGAAGTCTTCCTGGGTGGTCTGTCACCGCGACCTTTGATCCGCAAATCAGAGATTGGCAGGGCCATCGGCTGAGCCAGAAGAATCTGACGATACTCCGTACTTACACTGAGAACCAATACCACACGACATGCATACCCTGGTATCGTTGATTACCATCCCGAGCCGTATCAAGAAACGGTTTCCGTGACGGCTTGTTTCAACCCCCGTCAAACCCCATCAACACCCCAGTCACAGTCAAAATTGGCGGCGCCGAGATCATTTTTGACACATTTCTAGAAGGACTATATCCGGTCCATAGAAACATTGCCATTGCATTGCCGCTGTCACTCGGAGGCAATTCGATCGTGGTGGGCCCCTCGGCATTAACCTGAAGATATTGCTTCATCTCGTTAATGACCAAGAGCTTCGGCTTTATGACGCTCGACGCAACTCTACCCCAAGCCTCGACCTCAAACACCCACTTATTTTCTCTTGACGAATACGCAAGAACCCACTGTCATTTTCGATCTTCGCTTCTCACTCCTCTCCTAGAAGAGGCAGTAACCACGAGTCCGGTTGAGTCCGCCTCATTTTACCCTTGGAGTTTGGAAGCCATGGGGACCATGATTTTATGCGCTGGCGTCTATGCCCGGTGCTGGAACACGGAGGATTTTGTGTGCATTTTGATGACGGATATACCCCAGACTTTCATTTTTCTTTCATTTTCTTTTTATGTTATTATGATCAAGCGAGGAAGTGATATGAACGGATACAAGACGGTCTGTTTCATACGATGCAGATGATATCCACGGCTGACTCGAGCCTGGCGACGAGAGTTCTCCTATTAAGTAAGATACGGAGCTGGACAGACAAATGAGTCCTTGGCATCATCACTCATGTGCCAAACACCTATACGAGAGCTATATACATACATACATACATATATATATATATGCACTCCAATTCAAACAGATTGACAGCAAACCCTCCCTCCATGTTTATCTCAAACCCTTGCTTGAATCTTGATTGCGTCAGTGATACTGCTCCGTCTATCAGCCCGATGCGCCCAAGATGAACAAGATTAAACTTTCGATCGACATAGTTAGCCTTGTACCCGTCACGTTCTAAAAACGTCTTTATATGAAGTTTAATTGATAGTTATGCCATCGGCTTTGCTTTGCACTCTGTGCCAGCCTTGTTCCACTAAGAAACCACTTAACGCGTCCCTAGCCACTCACAGCGGGGCATATGTCGCGTCCAGCCACATCCCGTCTCAATCCCATTTGGCGCGTTCACTAACTAAACTTGCACTCAACCTCAGTCCAGCTTCACTTGCGTTCTCACTAAATTCCAAGCCAACAACGAATTATCTTGGTCAGATCTACGGCGTCCGGAAACATCGAGATTTAGTTCTTGCTGCGTAAATGAATCTCGACCAACAAAATAGGGACCAATACTAATCTCGACATTCCTTGCTCTCCAATATCCGACTCGAGATCCTCACCAGAAAGGGGTTGAGAAGAGAGTGACCAAGTGGTCGCCATATCAGAGGTGCTCCCTCTGATACTCACCAAATACAATAAAGAGATAACATTGCTGTTCGACCAAACTATCCATTTGCCTCACCTCAGCTGTATACCTGGGTAACAAGATCTGCACAGCCACATCTAAAGCATCTCTTCCCAGCATCAACATATTATTCTCATCACCATCTACAATGCCACCTCGCAAGTCTAGCTCACGAAAAAGCGACACTTCAACTGCACGGTTTGTCCCGATGGATGATGTGTCGCCCTTGGACCAAAGTCAAGCACCCGCTCCAACACATGACAACGATTCTATGGCCACACAAGTACCTGCTGCACCTGCACCTGCACCGCAAGCTGCCAGTGAGACTGCTGCTACGGAACCTGAGGCGGATATTTCTATGACCCAGAATGGAGACAAGAAGGACAAGGACAAAGATAAAGAGCATAAGGAGCACATCACCATCGAGGTAGGTTCAAGAACAGCAGCCCACACACCTCCGCAAGGATCGAGTGTTCAAATCTATCCACAAGGGACGCTTAGAACCAAAGACTGACTGACTAATTCGAACAATAGGACTTGACGCTTCCAAAGTCTATAATAACACGTCTGTCCAAGGGTGTTCTACCCCCCAACACACAGATCCAGGCCAATGCCATCATGGCTCTAAGCCAGAGCACCACAGTGTTTATTAACTACCTAGCGTCTCAGTGCGTAAAGTCCTCTCCCCCACAGACTAAATCACTAATTGCGAATTAGCGCCAATGAGAACACCGTCAATGCAGGCAAAAAGACAATCTCCCCTGCAGATGTCTTCAAGGCCCTTGAGGAGACCGAGTTCGCGTTCCTCAAGGAACCTCTTGAAGCTGAATTTGCCAGTATGTCTTTTTATAGGCCCTGCCCTGTCTTTCGTTGCGTGACAGATTGTATATTACCAGACTGCTAATACCTCTCACAGAGTTCAACGCTATCCAGACTGAAAAGCGCACATCTTACCGTCAAAAAGTCCGCGCCAAAAAGTCCGACGGGCCAGACACTGACATGCCAGACACCTCTAACATGGAAACCGACGCAGACACAACAGCTGTCTCAACAGGCCCTCTAGCTAAGCGCCCTCGTGTAGAGCCTGGAAATGCAGAGGCAGAGGAGGATGCCGTGACAGAGGATGAGGTTGAGATCCCCGAAGATTCAGAGGACGACGAAGTCGAAGAAGAAGACGAGGAGGAGGCAGAAGCTAGTGGCGATGATACCCAGGATGCCCTTGAGCTCAAGGAAGGGAAAGATGAGAGAGACGAGGCATTGGATGGGGATGAGAGTGATTAGAAAAAACGTAGTTAGCCATCCGGCCAAGCGCTTGGATGAATGACTCTGGTGTTCATGGTGCCACTGTCACACAATTTATTGACACGATATTCTAGTTTACTTTTCTTCGTCGCCTTGCTTGTACCTATACGGCTGAGCGGGTATGACAATTCCCACAGTAGTCTGTTGTACAGTTGAAACCTAAATCTCAACTGTCGTACTACGCACCTTGTCAACACTCTCCAGACACTTCGCATTCCTTGCCCTCTCACAAGATAAGCCCCGTTGTGAATACTGCCCCGGCGGAAACATCCCGGCGGGTGTTACCGTGCTGTCACTTCAGATGCAGTACACAGGCCCTAAATATTGGACGACAACATCTCAGGCTGCCCGATTCGCTGGGCCAGGTCAAAACATGCTGTCGTGATTGTGTATTGCATAAACAGACACGAACAGCACGTCAAGTCCGGATTCGTTGCACAGCTTCGATACTGACTGACATGAGCCTCAGCTCACGGTGCAAAAAGAACATCACAAAGCAACAAGATTACTCAAGACCCTGAACATCTCATCAAGCATCATCGTTATTTACGCAGCAAGCAAAGCCGCAAAGTAGCCAAGGTAAGACTATAGACATGAACTATCAAATCTGCATCAACAATCCAATCCCGATGTGTCACCCAGTCGGTATCACACCCCTCTCGAGCGACACTCACGTGTCGCACATGCATACACACGCTTCACGACTGGTACGTTGTACTCCAGGAAGAGAGAAATGTTTAAAAAGGACGAATCGAAGAGTGACGTGGTATCAAAATGAAAGCCTAATAGATGTATGCCTCGCCAACCCTCGCCAACACAAATAGTACCAAGCGACAACGCATAGGCGAGTCGCAGTGGAAAACTCATCCGTAGTACCACCAGACCAACCAAATCAAATCAAACCAAACCAAACCAATAATTTGCCCAAATAACATCAGAGCAAGCCCATATGCCTGCATCCAACACAATGGCCTGGTAAACATATAACAACAAAAAATAACAGCAGGGCATGTTACCCCCGTGAATGTACCTAACCAGACTTACTACCTCATATCAAAACCCACAAGTAGAAGAAGAAAACATAAAATGAGAAAAACAATCATGTGTCACTGTCCTGTCCGACTCCTCTATCCCAGCCAGTCCAAATACTATTAGCAATTCTTCAAGCCAGAGGGCCCCTCGAGATGCACATAGCCCCTCCACTCATCTGCATACCTGGGAGACCCAGGAGGGAGGAAATCAGACCAAGAAGATAGCCGTCTTCTGGCTCAAGTCGTATGTAAACCCAGGATAGACTAAGAAAGAAATGAAAGAAATAAAAAGGACAAATGGAAGAAGAAACACAAACAGACCACACTATCAGATTGGATTTCTCGACGGAAGCAGGTGAGACCGTGGGCTATATCATTCCATTGTTTCGCATCACCAGCTGAAATTCGCAAACTTATTGAGGCTGCTGCCCTGGAGTCCACCACTGCTGGGCTGGTGAATGCTGACCGGACCAGCCTTGAGAGACTGATGGGCCACCAGCGCCACCTTGAGGCATGTACTGGCGAGGCGTTTGATCTGCAGGATACATGCTCTGACCCGCACCATACTGCATACCAGCCATGCCGGGGAACTGCATACTTTGCATCTGGCCCGAGCTCCCTTGACGGAGATGTGATGGCGACTGCGACGGGTGAGGTGCTTGGGACTGAGCAGTGTAGCTGCCATAGCCATGCTGGGGCGCCTGCGGAGTCTGCGGCCACATCTGACCCGATTGGTAGTTGTAACCAGGCGTTCCCTGAGACATGGAACCCCCTGTACCGGGAAGTGTTGGTCTGATCGATTGCGTGGGTGATTGAGCCATACCCCTCATGGGCGCTTGACTGAGACTGCTCTGCGCGCTGATTGACTGGGAGTAGGGTGCAGTGGTCATCATCATTTGAGGGCTTTGAGTGGAAACCAATCCAGGCTGCTGCGACATGGCCGTAGCTGTAGTGTGAGGTGAGTGTGAAGGCCTGCTGGTCGCCGCGTTGGAATTGTCGGCCGAGGCCACAGGCTGCTGGGTCAGGTTGGAGGGGGGCTGTTCATGTGGGCGTCGCCAAACGCCTTGGAGATAGTCGTTGCGCATATCCCGCTGCTGATTAACTGACCTGTTGAAATCTGCGGCATGATGGGCCTGGGCGTTGAGCTCCCCGAGGGGTGAAGGACGGGTCTGGTCTTGGTAAGCAGGGCCGGTGATCTCCTGACGAGGTCCGCCTTTGAGAATTCCTGAATAATCGCGCGGCCGGGAGTCGCTTAGGTCTGATCCTAGTGTCAATCCGGGCATTCTTGTCGTGGTTCCGGGTGGTGGTCCGATCATACCTGGTTGAACGAGGTGCGGCTGCGGGGGGCCGGGGAACGGTCCTGGGTTGTTGCTATACACAATCTCTGGATGGGGACCAGCTAGCAAGACGTTGTTCTGCTGGGCCTCGGCCGCCTCTCTTGCCTTCGTAGCACCAGGGCGCTTCTCACCGGCAAGGTCAGCCTCAGTGAATCCCTGTTTCCGGGCCTTGGTTTCCCAATAGTCATCGCGAACTCTGCGGCCATTGACAATCACACGGCTTCCAAACTGTCGGAACATGGACCTGGCGGTAACGATGGCAATCTGCCTGGATCGATATGAGAAGGGAAGGATTTCTTGTCCAACCAAATCATCCTTTTCGGCCTGGCTTGCAATAATCTTGTACAGGGACCTGTTCTTGTTGAATAAGAGGTACGAATCACGGTAACCCAAAACCCTAGCACATTCGGTAGCCAACATGAACAATTTATCCCCGCGGTTAGGGACCAAAAATGTTCGGCACTTGTATTCACGTCCTCCGTTGAGCGTGCCGTTGAGCTGGACTTTCTTCTCTCCGAACTCATCGATTTCGCGGGGTATATACTCATCTCCAGTCGAATTGAGCTGGTCGGTCGTGTGGTCTCGCACGGTGGGCAGTGCCTTCAGTGTTGACTTTGTCGGAGTGGTCTTTGGGGGCATCTGTGTCTGCGGCGTGTAGGCAGGGCTCGTTTGTGGCAGCGCTGAGCCTTGAGACTGGGGAGTCTGCGGTGGAGGAATAGTCTGAGGAAGGGCCGAGCCTGCGGCCTGCCCGGGAGCCTCGGAAATGCTCCCTGTTGATCGTTTATTCATCGGTCTTGCCTTCTTTCGAAGTGGTTTTGTATCACCTGTAGGTTGCAAGATAGGTCAGCACCTCTCTCACCAGTTGCATTTTTGAGCCCGCAAATACTGCAACGAAATACGACGTAAAGCTCATGAATAAAAATAGTAATAACAAGGAATCGTAATTGATCGCTGTGTCTGGCGCAAGGTAGTCGGGTGCCGAAATGAGTAAAGTAGCGGCGAAATACTAATCGCCGACATACCGTCATCGCCAAGCTGAGGCGCGCCATAAACTCCAGGAGAATGACTGCGCTTGAGCGTGCGCTGGGGTTTTTGCGTCAGACCTATTACTAGAGAAGGCTGATTAGCATTTTGAACCTTGAATTGAAATGACGGACGGTGGTGACGGGTGGCGCAACCTATTTCACGCTTGAATCCCCCGGTCGCAGGGCGCGAAAGTTGTAGTGCGGGGCAAATGGATTCATCATCGAGTTTGAGCGCAAGTGATATTATTACTTGTACGTATGTATAGCATGATATAAGAGTGGAGGGAGGTTTGTGGAGGACATGCGATCACGAAAAGAAAGAAATAGGGTTATAAAACTTACCAGGTGAGCTGAGCGCAGCTGGGTTGATTGTCGCATTATCAGCGCCGGTATGCTGAGCGGAGTACATCACAGAGCTACCAAGCCAGCGGGGGATGGGTGAAGTTGCGACCACGGGAAGGCGATGGCGACGTGTCCAGAGATGTTTGGACTGACGAGTTGACGGGTTGGAAAAGATGCACAAAGGAGGCAACGCCAGTCGCACGTGGTTGGCAGCCAGAAGGAGGCGCGTCGTTGAGCGTGAATGGCGAATTGTAGATATATGGCGAGCTTAAAGTGGGAAGCCTGCCTGGCCTTGTGATGTGCGATTTGGCCTACCAGGCCTTGGCTCGGAAGGGAGAGTCAAGCGCAGGCCGGGGCATAGACTCCAGCCGGAAGTTGAGCCAAACCGAGACAAGATCGTAGTAATCCAGACGCTGGTCGTGGCAGCGGGGGGACAGGTGTGTGAAGAAGCAAAAAAGACAAACAAGAACAGAAGGAGACGAAACAAGACGCAGAAAGCAAGAATGAGAAGATGTACGCAGAATGAAAACTTTGGCAGGATTTACCTTTGTCTGGTGATAGAATGATATGAAATATAGACGCGGGATCGCGTTGTGCGACAAATGCGACAACGACTCAAAGAGGCTCAGGGATGAATCTCAATGATCAGATCAGCCAGCGTATGGGCGCGCAAGTAAAACCGACGAACGGTCGCGTAACGACAAGAATACCAACAGAGCTCTGAAGATTCCAAGATGCGCGTCAAACAAAGTGATTGATAGATTGTCAACAGGATGGTTAGACGATGCGATGGAGCGGGTGTATGCGTGTGTGCGTGCGTGTGTGATGGCGGAAAGCCGATGGTGGATGGATGGGTGGATGGTAATGGGTTAATGATGAATGATGGGATGGTGGCAGGTGGAGGAGGGGGACGGGACTGCGCGCTGAATCTTAATGGGGTGGGAGGGAAGGTGCAGTAGTAGTGCGAGCAGCTAAGGTAGCAGCTACAGTGAAATCTGGGAATCAGTCGCACTTGCAGTAAAGGCAGTGGCGATTTGAGACCAGGAAGCTAAGGTAAGAAAAACCACTCTTGGGAGGCAGGAGCATGCCCGAGCAGGAAGGAACCAATCAACAGCCCCTGAAATGGCTCCAGTAGAAAGAATCCACAAAAAAAAAGGACCGGGGATATCAAGACCAAGACCCAAGAGTAAGAATCAGAATCAAAAACCAGAACCGAATCCTTGGAGGTTCAAGCCGGAGGAAGCAGAGGAGGAGGAGGAGGCGGCGGCGCAGTGGGGGGTGTAAGCAACGGTGAGTGACTCTGAATTAGGGCCTCTAACACGGGTGATTGCGCGCCAGTGATACTGTAGCGTAGCAGCGTAGGTAGCGTGAGGTAGTATGAGATAATGCGACGGAGGAGGCGCGCGTGGATGTGGAGAAGAAACGAGTCTGAAGCGTTCAAAGCGGAGATCGTCTAGCGCATGGGTTGTATCACGTATCGACCTGGAGTCGAGTGTGGTTCAAATCCAATGTTAATGCGCGCTGCGCTTTGAAATGAGTGCGCTTTTCAAAGAGAATGAATTGATTGAATGAACGAACAAATAACGTGTTGCGCGTATTAGGTAAGAAGCGTTGATAATGCGACAAAGGCAGAAACAAGATTCGCAATCAACGATATGACATATCGTGACTGGGAGTGATAAAAGTGTTTGATAGTGGACAGGGCAGAGTCCAACTTGCTGCGCTCTGTCGACGCTGTACAAGTTGCGCGTGTTGCGCGCGTGAGCTGCGCTCCTTGAGATTCAAATTCAAGTTATAAAGGATGAACAATTCGAGGGGAGGGGATTTTACTCCCGGGTGCTTCAGAATGCCGTACGAGGTGGTGATGGGTGATATGATGAGGGGAATGCTGTATGAGGCAGAGTGAAACGAGGCAGTTGGTCGTGTAGCGACATAGGTCGACAAGATGATGATGGTGCCGACGATGTTTGATCACGGTATTGCCAGTCTGGGCGAGTTGATTGTCTGATAGACACAGATGAACAGACAGATGGATGGTTTATTGTAGGTGCGGATGGTATCCGTCTTCGGTACAGACCAGCAGTGGAAGATGGAGGGAGGAGGAGGACGACGAAGAGGGAGTGGGACAAAGAGGGCTGCTGGGATATCAAAGAAGATGGAGTGGAGGGGGAAAGGGTTTACCGTTGGAAAGACGGTGCGATCGAGGGAGACGGATGACGAAGAATGGTTGGTTGAGATGGCGCAAGCCTGGGGGAGGAGGGGATGTGAGTGGGGAGCTAAGCCAAGGCATGGAAACGAACAAGGGTCAACGAGCAGGGGAACAAAAACCCTGGTTGGCTATCGTTAGGAAATGGTGTGTATGTATAAGAAGTAAGACAAGACACAGTGAGGAAGATGATGAGGAGACGACCAGGCGGAGGCGGAGTCGAGTTTTGAGCAGTAAAGATAATGATTATGATGAAAGAAACCATCGTCGAAAGACGTGACAGAATGCGGTGTAGACGGGGTTCTGGCGGGAGAAGCAGCGCAATATCAAGAGGTGTGTTTCCCAGATAAGAAACTGTCGATGGTGAGCAGGCTTAACAGGATAACCAGACTGAGACTACTCAACTTCCTAGCACAGTCACGTACATACACCAATTTCCCCGCGTCATCAGCATCAGCATCATTGGGACCTTTAGCTCAGCTTCGGCTATAGCTCAGCGCCTCCCTGGCCAGTCTCTCAAGTAGTGAGATGTCACTGGGCAAGGTTGTTATTGAGCTTGCAGACAGAAAGCAAAACCCAATTCAGAATACACCGTAACGGCTGAAGCCTACTGGCTCTGGTAGGCTCAAGTCAACGGCTTAGGTGTCATCGGTTGTCAGCATCTCATAACGCGTCAACGTGTCTGCTGGATATACCGACATATGCAGCTTGATATTGATGAAGTTTTGATGCTTTGGTCTGCTTCAGCAGGCGCATGCTTCCTCTATCATAGGTTATTGGTTCCTCAAAGTCTCCTGGCCAGAACTTGATTCTAAACCTTACAATGAAAGCCGAGTTGCGGTCTTTTGGCATATTCCTTTGTGATAGATCCATGTACTAAGCAGGTTCCCAGCTTTGAGATGGACCTAGACTCTCGAATGGGATAAGGCCAAATATCCGCATGCCTGTGTATTTTCATGACATTAACTCAAAGTCTGCACAGAGATAAGTCAAACTGATTAGCTCCATTCTCCCGGCCAAGATAGTAGCTGATCGAAGATTTCGACATATCATCAGTGATCCATCAGTTTGCTCAGTACTAAGTTAGTTGGTCTAACAAGACTTGAGTCTCGAGATAGACGGTTGGATATGGATATGGAGATCCTCGCCAGCCTCTGATCCGCTATACTGGATCTCATTGTCGCACCGTGCTCTGTGTGGTCCCATTCCCTGTGACGGGTGTGTGGGTATGCCGCTCACTCCATGCTCCATGCTCCATGTCCGTGCGCGCAAGCGCCCTTTGTCCCCCTAGCCTCCAATGTCTACCTGTCGCTTGTCCTGTGGGCGCCGTCACGATGCTAACTACATGCAGATGCCATTACATGGCTAGCAGTTCTGCCTTCAACGACATGAAACGTTGTTGCGTTGCTGCGCCGCGGACCTTGATTAACGTTTTGATTTCTCATCGTACAGTTAATACTAACTCTCTAGCGAGCTTTCAGTTGTTGTATCTGCACAGAGACTCTTGTAGTGCAAGACAAACAAACATGGCGAGCCCCATTCATGATATTGAAGCATCGTAGCACCCGGCCAGCTGCGTCGTGAACCATAGTTCGGTCAGTCTGGGCTTAACGCGGTATCAACATGCTCACCGAGGTGCCAGTCGAGACAGGATGGGAAACACTTTGATGTCGTCTTGCTTCCTGTGTCTCACCTTTTTTTTTTTTTTTTTGGCCCGTGATATCTTGTCTCATATTGTGTGCATTTATCACCTTGTTTGACCCACATCGCATCTCTTCCGCGAGAAGGTCTCACCTTAGCATCATGTAAGAAAAATCCATTAGGCTAACTGCTGCCTTCATTCTCGTCATTCGAGATGTGAATCTTGTTTCTTCCAGCCTTCGTGAGAAGCGAAGGGACGTCATAAAGCCGCACTCATATTGCACTCCCTTGTTTGCTCATCGTTAGAACACTCTAGCCTTGCACTCTGTTCCTCGACAGCTGCACAGTATTAGAGGAACCTGATCAAGTTAACAGTGACAGCCCGTCAAGCAATACATGATGATGCAATAGTACACTCAAGATCCGGAATCACGGTCTCCCTCGACGGTATTTCATAATGAATCAAATGAGTCGAGGTTCCTTACACGCGTCGAAAGGCTCCAACAAGGATGGGGAAAGCACCATGAAGTGATCAAAACACTATTAATTCTCAGTCAACCGTTTAGTTAACGTTAGATGGAGCCTACCTCTATACAATAACGTTGCAGGTCTCTAACGTACCGTTGCAAAAGAAAAAAAAGGCTCCAGATGTCTGGAACGCCAACCGAGTCGATCAATCGCGACCCCAGAATCATGATCCGTTCCACCGTTGTCCACTCAAACTCCCTTGTCCTTGTCATGCCTCTGATGTAACCGTTGCTGCTTGATAAGGCGCTCTGCAGAGCATCACAAGAGCTCGCAAATGCGTTTGAGATACTATAAGGACTCAACGCCCAGCAGACTGCTAAGAAATGCATTCCTGGGTCCGGATAGTTAGCAGTCAGATTGAGCCCCGGGAGGCTATGGCAGAGGGAGGGAGGTGCGGGAACGATCGCCCCAAGACCCCAGACCACACCATTCATATCCCCAGCCTACCTAACCAGCCCAGTAGCCCAGCCCAATCCACGATCCTCGTTCACTGTCCATCCGTCCCCGCACACACAGTTCCCGCTATGTGGACAATGTGAGAAATGCCATGGCCAGCGAGAGGCTGCATCTCTGCATAGACAGGTAGGGGACCCGCCTAGCTCACTACCTATGTATGTTGGCCATGCGAGTGCTCCCAAAGATTCTCCAGATCCGGGATCTTCATGTCCCCCATGTAATGTACATACACAGACCCATCCACCATGACCCCAACCTGGACCCAGAGGTTGCTGTCTCCGCCATGGTCCATGGATTGACCTAAGGTCGTAGACGAGATACGCGAGAAGCATGGTCCTTCACCTTCTGGGAATGGGAGAGAAATCTGTGCCCCGTGCTCCCTCGTGATGCTCAGCTCATATCCACAGACAGTTTGCACGCCTACGAGCTAACAAGCCATAGTTCCCATCCGTCATTGATGAGCGGGGGCTACCGATATTGATCACCACCAAACTAAGCCACCTCGCCTATGTTTGACTTGGCCCGCCGCGGCTTTTATTCCATGTTCCAACAACCTGTCATCTATGTATGAAACCGTTCAGCCGTTGGTATCTTGAGCCTCATCCTCAAGCTTTGTCTTCTTTTCCCCTTTTTTTCCCTTTCCTTTCTTTTCCTTCCATACTGTAGCACGAGTCTCTCGCGAAATTTCATTGGTCTTTGTTGCGTTCGTCATGGTTCGTCTATCACTCAGCCGTCGTCTGGATGTGCCCAAACACATCAAGCCAAAGGCGCCCTAAACATGGACCTTCAACTTCAGTACTGTACCTGCCTTAAACCGTAACGTAAAATCTCGCTTGTAGATCACTGGCAAACGTCGTATGAGGTTGCTTTCCCGCCCGGCCCGCACGTGAAACCTTGCCGGCGCCGGACCCCCAGTCTCTTCGCCTCGGCCTAATCTCTTGTGGAATATCACCGTCAAGTGGCTGACTTTCCCCTCGCCAGATCCTGGTCTCGCGTCCCCAAGGTATAATTTAACCTCCCGTTTTGTTTGGCTGGTAGGCTGGCTGCCATCTCCTTCACCTTGCGCGGTTTCTCGATTCTTTGAATAACTGAGCCGCCATTGTCTCTCTTAGCCCGCTGACAATACCTGAGTCAAAGGCATTCTCCATAAATCCGGGCCCGCATTGCATCATGCTGATGTATCATCCTTGCTAATCTGTCCTCGGCTCTCTGTCTTGTGACGCCTGACCGGCTGGAAACTTCATCTTCTGGCTGACTTGCGAGTACGAAACCAATCACATCAGTCCGTGCGGCCGATTCCTGGCTACCAACAAGAGGCGTTTGTCTCGGCCCTCATTCCAATAGCCTCACCCCCAGGCCCCTGTTCTGTTTATGATATGCTTGTCTTTCAGATGGTTCAAAAGTCCAGCAATCCGATTTGAATCTTTTCCTATTCGTTACCCTCGATACCTGATTCCATCCAGTGGCAGAATGATAGTTCCTGTTCACCAAGTAAGTCCTTGCCATCGACATGTTCAGGTTTTTGTCGTGAGGCTTCCTTTTCTACGACGCGTGCCATGCTCTTGAGATACATTGTAGCATGAAAGCAAAGTGACATGCTTTGTATAAGTTGTCCACCATATGTTGACGTTGAGTCCTTCGTAACCAGGAGGAGATCAGGTTCCTCTCCTACTCGAATGCAAAGTCTCTTTGGGGACAAGCATCCTCTTGTTTCTTACGAGCTCTTATTGCACGCTAAACGCGACCCCGTGAGCTCTTCTCCGACGCGCGCCGCATCTCAGACTTGAACAAACCCCCGGGCCTAACAGTACCCGGCGTCATGCATTTCCTAATATAGCAGCCTGCTGCTACCCCTTCGCCCATCACATGGATCGACGCGCTGTCCTAGGGTTCTGCTCACCGGCCGCAGCCACGCCTGGAAATACTAAACACAAGGCTCGTCTAAACTGGTTGAAGAATCAAGTAATTCACAAATGAAGGGACTGACAATAGACCGGAATAGCCTAGGCGTCGGGTCTGTTAAAGCCCATCAATGTGCAACAATCAAAGCTCAGTTGGCAGAAAATACTTCGGCTGGTTGCATCTGTCCCCGCCAGGCAGACTGGAGGTGAAGAACGGCCATATCGACATGTTGTCATTAATACCAATACCAATATTGGGAGCTGTGGCAGCCCTATCTGTGTGAGTTGCTTGGTTTTCCAATATCTGTTTGAAATCTTGAAGCGATATCAATAATGGCAGCCTCAATCATAGCAACATGCTACAGGGATATTGATGACAGCAATGTCGTGACTGCAGTAAGCCCCCGTAGGTCACTGTTGCCTGTCGGCTATCGTTCTCGACAACTTCGCTAATATTAGAATTTGCCACTATCGTTGCGATATCCCTCTCATCCTTCGCACAGACTTCATATCGCCAGCCATAGTACACTTTACAAACACAGTAACTTGCCTCCACCGCGCGAAACAGTGGGGTAGAGATTGGAACGAATCGAGCAATAGTTTTGTGCTCGTCAAGTTTCCCTCTGTGTTGCATATAGGATGTTTGAATGATGTTGTAGATGGCTGGGACCAATGGTCGGGCAGAAGCCAACCCAGCATGATCATGTGTGACTAAATGTCCGAGGCCTGCGGGAAGAATGTAATAATGATGACAGGGCAAACACATCTGTCGAGAAAGTTCTACCCATGGGCTCGGCTGCCCTGCGGTATCCTTGTGAACCCTCGGAGCCTGAAGAGGCTTTGCCAAGCCGATCCTTTTCTGTATCAATGCTTCTCACGACAGCGCATAGCGAGGTTGCCATTGGTTCAGGACGCTACCTGCATATTGAGGCTGGCTGTCAAATCTGTCCATCACTGTAACATTGATTTCAAGTCACATCAGGCAAATCTGTCGGCTCTGATCCCCCCCAAGCAGCCGGTGTATTATCAGCTGAGAATCCTTTCGGTATTAAACCGTGAAATTTAACTCCATGAATGCACAAGAGACGGACGCGCCGAAAGGGCTGCTTTCCTTAAGGTAACAGTTCTGAGAATGAGGTTAGTGATTTCTTCTGTTTTGCAGTATGCTCAACCCCCGAGGCACAGCATTGTGACCTCCACGACACAGCGTATGTTGGACTGCAAAACAAATCCGAGGGTACTTCCAACTTCTTAGGTGTTGGTGAGACCCTCAGGATATAGAGGCTGTATATTTTCGAGCCGGGTGAGCATTTGGTGCTTGGCCATCTCCCCGGTAAGCTCTTGCTAATATGACTCGGGATCCGACGTTCATGAGAGGGTATAAAGTGCGAGCCTTGACACCTCACACAGCGATAAACAGACCCCCCAAGGGATTGTAGCACTTCATGGCCACACTTTCTCCTCGTAATAGTATAACGCTTCCTGGCCCATATCCATGCTGATAGTAGGACTTTGCCAGATGCGGTGCTCGTAGTTGCTGACAGCATTTCGCCCAACGAGACTCTCTTAGACATTTAATCCTGTCTATCAAGTCTTATCATGTAACAGGCTTTGAGGAAAGACACGTCTCTGAGCCCGAGTGGGAGGGGGTAAACTGAGCGCAACTTAGAGGGCGCGTGGGATAACACAACCTTGTGTATGCATTTGAGACTGAGTCTGTCCCTTAACACACTACCTCAATAAGGCTCATATGATTGGCTCATAGGAGATGTTGAAAGCTGTCGTGTATTTTGCGGTCTCGTTGACCAGACCTCGCAGGCTCTGGACTGGCGGCTCTGAGTGCAACTAAGGCAAAGTCCAATGAGTTCTCCTTTTCTCCATTGATTCAAATTAAATCCCAGTCTGATATGGAGGGATAGGGAGAGATGCTATGGATTCCGTGGATTTGAATAATATGCGACTGTCGGCTCGGATACGTATAAGTCATGTGTATTTAGCAGATGGAGAAAGAGGCAGCAGCTTGGCAGCACGCTTCAGGGACAACGAACGTTCTCTCGAAAAGCATAAAAATAATGTGGTTTATCTGAATCTCAAGGTCCCGGTACTGAGGGCATCGAATTTTGTATGAAACGTAATCTGCAGATAGAAGATCTTAGAGGAAGGTGAAGTGAGTGAGGTGAAGTTCAGAGCACGTGACTTTACCATCATGTGATAAGGATCTGCTTAACATATATTTCCAAAAAAGGGAAAGAAGTAAGGGAAATTACCATCTAGGGACCTCTTTACAGCCCATAGAAAGTTATTTTCTTTCTTTCTTTTTTCTCGCCCTTCAGGAGGCAATAGCCCTCAAGAATAATACCAAGATTCTTGCTCGTTCGCAGGACTTTGAAGAGCATGAACAATTGCTGACTTATCGATAAGCGCCCCACTATCGCCTACTCGAATGCTTTGCGATCAACAGTCTTTTCATCCTTATTTTCTAAGGTACTCTAAACTTTACCACGCCGCGAGAAAAGTAGCCTGTCAAGGATGGCGAGCTTAAAAAGATCTACTGAGACAGATTCTATGGCCTCAAATATCTCGAGCAAGGTCTACGTGCGATCAACCCGGAGTGGCAAAGTGCAGAAAATCGTGAGAGAAGTCTACTTACGAACTGACATCCCCTGCTCTTCCAAGCTCTGCAAAGCTTGTCTTCAGGATGCCCCTAGAAATGCCGCTCAGCAAGGTAAGACTATTACTTCCGCCTGACTCGTCCAGTTCATTAATGAGTATTGCAGCTCAGCCTTTTGTGCTCTCGGACAAGCCAGCAGGCACCAAGACTTTCCCTCATGGCCATTACCTAGTGCCTGATACTAACGCGTTGCTCAACGCAATGGACCTTTTCGAGCAAAGCTCAGCTTTCTACGATGTTATCATCCTGCAAACAGTACTTGAGGAGCTGCGAAATCGGTCATTACCACTCTACAACCGTCTAGTGGGGCTCACAAAGAGCGAGGATAAGAGATTTTACGTCTTTTTTAACGACTTTAGGCTCGAAACATTCGTTCACCGTCAGGCAAATGAGACTGTGAATGACAGGAATGACAGAGCTGTGCGGTTAGCCGTCAAGTGGTACGGCCAACATCTTGCCAGGACAAAAGCGAAAAGTCTCCCAGCCGTAGTGATGCTTAGCGATGATCGAGAGAACCTCCGCAAGGCCAAGGAAGATGGGCTTCATGCATCTTCTCTCCGGGACTATGTGAGTGGCCTCGAAGATGGCGAGAGGCTACTAGATTTGGTCGCAGAAGCTCAAAACCAAGAGTCTTTCAAGAAGCAGGGCCAGATGCTGTACCCTGAGTACTTTACTCTATCAAGGATGATGACCGGAGTCAAGGCTGGGTTGATGCATCAAGGAATCTTCAATGTGTCGCCATATAACTACCTCGAGGGTTCAATCAAAGTACCGGCGTTCCCCAAACCTCTTCTCGTATTGGGCCGCGAAAACATCAACCGAGCCGTTGATGGTGATGTTGTGGTCGTTGAAGTTCTTCCTCAAGATCAGTGGAAAGAACCTTCGACAAAAATCATTGAGGAGGACGCCATCACCAAAAACGAGAATGCAGATGTGGAGGAGAGCCAGGATCTCGTATCTGAAAAGGAGCGAAAGGCCTTGCAAGAGCAGGTCAAGAAGACTCAGAAGAGTGCATCGGAGAGCAAGCCTCAGCCTACGGCCAAGGTTGTGGGTGTTATCAAGCGCAATTGGCGTCAGTATGTTGGTCATATTGACCCATCGTCAGCCAGTAAGGGTTCCAGCCAAGGTCGCAAGCAGGATAGCGTTTTCCTCATCCCAATGGACAAGAAGATTCCTAAAATCCGCCTTCGTACGCGACAGGTTGCTGACCTTCTTGGCAAGCGCCTGTTGGTAACTATTGATGCCTGGGAGCGCGACTCAAGACATCCTATCGGACATTTCGTGCGATCCTTGGGTGAGCTGGAGACCAAATCGGCCGAGACCGAAGCTCTGTTGCTGGAGTGGGATGTTCAATATCGCCCTTTTCCCAAGACCGTGCTGGACTGCCTTCCCAGAGAGGGACACGACTGGAGAGTGCCGACAAGCCTGGAAGATCCCGGTTGGAGGCAAAGAGAGGATCTCCGAGGTCTTCTCATCTGCAGTATTGACCCTGTGGGGTGCCAGGATATCGATGATGCTCTCCATGCCAAGCAGCTCCCTAACGGGAACTATGAAGTTGGTGTTCACATCGCCGACGTGTCCAACTTTGTCAAACCTGCCAACGCCATGGATACTGAAGCCAGCGTCAGGGGTACCACAGTCTATCTCGTCGACAAGCGTATCGATATGCTGCCTCCTCTTCTCGGTACCGATCTTTGCTCGCTCAAGCCTTACGTCGAGCGATTTGCATTCTCGGTGCTCTGGGAGCTGAACGACAATGCTGACATCGTCAACGTTCGCTTCACCAAGTCTGTCATCAAATCTCGAGAAGCATTCAGCTACGAACAGGCCCAATTACGAATCGACGATGAGTCTCAGCAAGACGATCTCACCAAGGGAATGCGCATGCTTCTCATGTTATCCAAGAAATTAAAGAAGAAGCGAATGGATGCTGGTGCCCTGAGCCTCTCCTCCCCAGAAGTCAAGGTGCAAACTGAATCTGAGACGTCTGATCCTATTGATGTCAAGACAAAGCAGCTTCTCGATACAAACTCTCTCGTCGAAGAGTTCATGTTGTTCGCCAACGTGAGCGTTGCAGCCAAGATCTATGAAGCATTTCCTCAAACTGCCATTCTCCGTCGTCACGCAGCTCCCCCAAAGACAAACTTTGATGAACTATCAAACCAACTCCGCACCAAGCGTGGCATGGAGTTGCGGACCGACTCCAGCAAGGCCCTTGCCGATTCTCTGGACCAGTGCGTGGACCCCAAGGAGCCATTCTTCAACACCCTTGTGCGTATCATGGCTACTCGCTGCATGATGAGTGCAGAGTATTTCTGCTCTGGAACACAGGCCTATCCTGAATTCCGCCATTACGGTCTTGCTTCAGAGATCTATACTCATTTCACCTCTCCCATTCGCCGTTACGCCGACCTTCTTGCCCACAGACAGCTCGCTGCTGCCATCGACTACGAGGCCATACACCCTAATGTTCGCAGCCGGGGTCGCCTTGAGGCTGTCTGCAAGAATATCAACGTGCGCCACCGCAATGCTCAGATGGCCGGTCGTGCCAGCATCGCCTACTATGTCGGCCAAGCCCTCAAGGGCAAGGTTGCTGAGGAAGACGCATTCGTGATGAAGATTTTCAGCAACGGCTTCGTCGTCCTTGTTCCACGCTTTGGTACAGAGGGCCTGATCCGCCTTCGAGACCTTGCGGAGCCTGAGCCCGAGGCCGAGTACGACGCAGAGACATACACGCTTACAACCAAGGGAAGCCGCGAGATCAAGGTGGAGCTCTTCCAAAAAGTCAGGGTCAGAGTCCGTGACGAGAAGGATGAGATGACGGGCAAACGCGGTGTCAAGATGGAATTGATCGAAGCATAGATATAGACGAACAAAAGCTGGGTTGTGTTGGGAGGCATACGGCATCATGCATAATCTATGAGTCACTTGGTAAATCATGTAGGAGTTTTGGGAAGACAAATTGTTTTTTTACGAATGTATATGCGCGGATATAAACCGTTCTACCAGATCCATGAAACGCCAAACTTTCCAGTGAAGAACTCATGTGAAACCCTTCCGTCATTTTGCCGAACAAAACCGCTGAACACTTTTTCTTTACTGCTCCATAGCATCGGCGGCTTCGGCACTGCCCTCGTCGTCACCCCATAGGCCCTCGAGCTTGAACTCGGCAGCCCATTCGGTCACGATCTGCTTCTGGTCAGCAGCAACCTCGTCCTCACCAGCGTTCTTGATGGCCGACTTGGAGGCGGTGGTTGTCGACTCGACAGCCAGAACAGGAGGCTCAACCCAACCCTGGATGCGGCCGTCTCGCCAGTCAGTGACGACTGTCATAGCAGCAGCAGAGAGGTTAGGAATGCCACCACGACCAAGACGGCCTCTCTTGCGGGCGACTTGAACGAGGAAGTCGGTGGTGATGTCACCATCGGTACGATCAGGGAGGAGGGCAGGAATATCGTAAACGCTTGTGAGCTTCTGCATGAGATCGGGAGAAGCTGAAAGACGCTTCAAGAGAAGAGTCACGGCGGGCATAGGATCGTCGATCTGCTTGGGGGGCACAGCGTTAAGGAGAACCAAGTGGGCATGTGCCTCAGTGGCGTTCTTGAGAGAAACAAGACCGGCAGATTGGGTGGAAGACGATGAGGGGAAGACAACACCGGGGGAGTCGAGAAGAGTGAGCTTGCTGTCGATCTTGACCGAGCGAATACTTGTGGTAACACCAGCCTCGGCACCAGCAGGGCAAGCCTTGGAAGAGCTGCCACCCTTACCGCTCATCCTTGAAAGAAGAGCGTTGATAACAGAGCTCTTGCCGACGTTAGGATAACCGATGACACCAACAGAGACGGCGCGCTTGAGTTGTCGGCTGGCGGCAAAGCTCTTGAGGGCCTTGAAGAGCGTGGCGGAGGTGCTCTGGACGGTCAGATCGCGATGGTTGAAGGTGTGGGCGTTGGGAGCAGCGCCAGAGGCTCGGAGAGGCAGAGTAGGGAAGTATCGTCGCAGGTAGATAAGCCAGTCTCGTAGAACCTTGGGAGGGATGAGATCAACCTTGTTGATGACCAGGATCAGTCGCTTGCCGCCGGCTGCGGCAGCCATGATCTGGCGCTCAACCTCGCGAGAGCGGGTGCCCTCGGGATCGCGCGCGTCAAGGACATAAAGAACAACATCGGCCTGCTCAACGACTTGCTTGAAGACTCTGTCGTAGGTCTTTCTCGATGAGGCCTGGCCAATGGACATCTCAGGGCCACGGTCGTTGTCGGAGTCGTCGCTATCGTCGTCCTCGTCCATATCATCGTCGTCAGCGAGTTGTCGATCATAGGTAGCAGCAGCAGCGCGGGCGCTCGCGATAAGCGCAGCCATGGGGTTTGACTCGTCGATATCCTCGTCCATGCCATCCTCGTCCATCTCGTCGCCAACGTCGACCTGGACATCGGTGGTGGCCGCCTCGTCCTTGGAGCCCGTCTTTGCAGCCTTGGCCAGCTCCTTTCTTCTTTGCGCCTCCTCGGCCTTCTTTAGACGGTTCTCTTCAATCTCCTGGAGCAGCTTCTCTTTGTAGGGGAACAGATTGGGGATACCGGGGTCCTTCTTTAACTTTGATCGCCATTCTGGGTTCTTCTTTGCCAACTTGCGCTCCTTCTTTTGCTTTGCGGCTGAAGCCTTTTCGATCTTGTGGCGAAGACGAACGGGAGTTCGCTTAGACTTGGGCTCTGGACAATCAAGTTAGTATTGGAGGCAGTAAATTTGGGAGGAGTTTGTTTTAAGTTGATTCGACCTACTCTTGGGTTTGGTAATCGAGCCGGCCATTGTGAAATCTTTGACTTGATTTTACTGTGATCGGCTTGTCTTGTTCTCGTCTTCGCTGGTGTAGTCTCGGCCAAAAGTTTGAAAAATTAAGTGGGATAATCAAATTCTGCCGCTTTATTTTTCAGACCGCTTTTCTTCCCCCACTTCGGAGGATACGTATCTTTGGGAAACCTGAGAATGATCAGTTAGTTCCATTGACATGCTAGTAGGTATTTACAGACAACGATGAGATATATCATAAAGTCACTAGTAAAAGATTTCAATTCAGACTCAGTCCCATGCTGTTGGGTGTTTCGTCTAGTCTGAGACTCTTCAAGATCCCATATCTAGTACTAATATATGTCAATGTTGGGAATATCGTGGTGATTGTAACATGGTCTAAGGGGCTTGCTTAATTGATACGAGGACTTTCAGTACCAATCTTATCTAAACTCGTCAACCCCTTGTTGATATGGTCATTCTAGCGATTCCTTAACTTGGGTCGTTGTGAATAAGTCAGTGGAAACTATGCCTACGCCAGACCCGAAACCCGATAACATACCAAGGTAGACCCGAAAACCACCACAACATAATAGGTGCATAATCAACATTATGACTATCACTTGTTCCCGAAATGCGAAAGAGCGTGTGTCGTTGTGAAGTCGACCAACTGAAATAAATTCCAAGACAACATATATAATTCATCGCCTTTCCTCTTGGACGTCAGCACACACTTACACTACAAGCCAAGTCAACAAACACCATAAGTACCTGAGTAGGTGAGGTAGCCATGTCTTCAGAGCTCATCCAGCAAATCCAGGCGGAACTCGAGGCCGCCACGACTCGATACATTGATCGTAATCCTCGATCCAAGGCTCTTCACGATGAGGCTCTCAAATCAATGCCTGGCGGAAACACGAGGACTGTTCTGCACGCTAGTCCATTCCCCGTTGTGATCAAGTCGGGCAAAGGCCATCAAATCACCTCTGAGGATGGAAATACGTAAGTCTTGTAGGCTGTTGCAACCAACAGTTCTGCTTACAGATCACATAGTTATACAGATTTCACCGGCGAGTTCACAGCTGCTCTCTATGGGCATTCCAACCCCGTCGTTATCTCGGCTATTCGAGATGTACTTGACAATGTAGGCATGAATGTTGGTGGCAATACAGCTCAAGAGCAGATATTCGCTCGTGAAATCTGCAGTCGTTTCAATCTGGAACATGTACGCTTCTGCAACTCTGGTACTGAAGCCAACGTCCACGCTCTAGCAGCTGCCAGGGCTTTCACCAAGAAAAGAAAAGTCGTCACTTTCAGTGGGGGCTATCATGGTGCTGTAATAGGATTTAAGGGGGGGAAACCAGAGGCCAACAATGTCGACCTCCATGATTGGGTCGTGGCCAGGTACAACGATATTGACAGCGCTCGTGCTGCGATCGAGAGTGAGGGTGTTGCTGCTGTGTTGGTGGAAGGGATGCAGGGCTCTGGAGGTGGCATTCCCGGACACCCTGAATTTCTTCAGGGCATACAAGAGATTGCTAGAAATGTAAGTCTACGTGTTCTATCAGCTCCGTCTTGTATACTCATAGGTTCAGGCCGGCGTCTTGTTCATCATCGACGAAGTCATGACCTCCCGTCTCTCAGGAGGGGGTATCTCCGAGATGAGGGGACTCAAACCAGACCTCAAAACCTTTGGAAAGTATCTCGGCGGAGGCCTGGCTTTTGGTGCTTTCGGCGGCAGAGCAGATATCATGGCTGCTTTTGATCCACGACTTCCCACTGCTCTCTCGCATTCAGGCACTTTTAACAACAACACTCTGGTGACACACGCTGGCCACGCTGGCCTAACAAAGATCTACACGCCTGAGGTTGCAGCCCAATTCACAAGATCTGGAGATGAGCTCAGGGACCGACTCAATGCAGTAACAAAGGGCACAAGAGTGCTCTTTACTGGTATCGGCACTATCATGGGGATCCATTTTCCCAAGGACGGTTCTCGCGTGATCGAAAGATCTGGTGAAGTCGAAGAACTCGACTCCTTGAGGGATCTCTTTTGGCTTGACATGATGGAGGAGGGGTTCTGGATCGTTCGAAGAGGATTCATGGCTTTGGTGCTCGACACTCCCATGGACGAGTTTGATAGATTTGTCAGGTGTGTTGAGGCATGGGTTTCTAAGCGTGCCAAAATGGTTAAAATCTAACTACAAGTGGTATTATGACACCTTGATTAGGCTTTCATTTCGAAAATAGTACAGGTTGATAGATATCTCCGTCTTATTCATCTGATGATATATATGGCCGATACATGTAAGTTATTCAAGTGCATTTTCAGCGTCTGATTGGTTGAACACCTTACTTTGTCTTGACTTTGTCTCCACTTAATTCTTTATGTTCACAAATGTAAAGGTCCCTAGTTCCCAGTACAACTCCATACTTCCACCTTCAATCGCGCTTTTCTTACCTTCTCAACCTCGCGCCAACTAACCGTTCAATTCCCATCACAACTCCTCACATCACATCACAAAATCTCTGGCGATGGATTTCCAAAACCGCGCCGGCTCGAAATTCGGTGGTGGAGGCGTCGCTTCTCAATCCGCCACCAACGCTGACCGTCGCGAACGTCTTCGCAAGCTCGCTCTCGAGACCATCGACCTCGACAAGGACCCCTACTTCTTCAAGAATCACGTCGGTTCGTTCGAGTGCCGTCTTTGTCTCACGGTTCATCAGAATGATGGCTCCTACCTTGCCCATACCCAGGGCAAGAAACATCAGACCAACCTCGCCCGTCGCGCTGCTCGTGAGCAAAAAGAAGGTCGTCAAGGCGCCGTTGACCCAGCTACTGGTCTCCCCATTGGAGTCACAGGTGCAGGCTTCGCGCAGCGTCGCAACGTCGTAAAGATCGGGCGCCCGGGATACAAGATCACCAAGATCCGCGACCCTGTCTCCCGTCAGCAGGGTCTGCTCTTCCAGCTCCAATATCCCGATGCGACCCCCGAAACATCTCCCAAGTGGCAGGTCATGAACGCCTTCACTCAGCACGTTGAGGAGCCCGATAAGAACTTCCAATACCTACTCGTCGCCGCCGAACCTTACGAGACAGTTGGCTTCAAAATTCCTGCCCGTGAGCTTGACAAGCGCGAGGACAAGCAGTTTGCATTTTGGGATCCGGATGCCAAGGAATATTGGATTCAGGTCATGTTCATGACTGAGCGCGAGGAGCGTTTCAACGCGGCTCCTGGTTTGACCGCAAGGAGGTAATGGCCCCTCCACTGGCCCTCTGGTGGTCATGGTTATTTGCATGTCGGGAGTAAAGAAAAGGATATCCGGGTCGTGGGACGGCGTCACAGGGGATTTTTTTTTATTTATGCACAATAATTCTCTCTGGAGCATCTAAGGCTCGAAGTAAAACACCAGTAGAGCCATGTTACCGTATACAGGTTGCCCAATTTCATGTATAACTTATCACTCAATCTCATGTGATCACGACACAACAGTTCAATTAGACTTCAAGATATTTAATGATAGACTGTATTTCAAATGTTATGTCTCAAACAGCCCACTTCAGATACATGCACTGTCATGTTACATCTTTTATATTCTTTTGCTTCAGTTTGTTATTATTGACTCGTACAGCAGTTCTGGAAACCTCGTGTTTTGTTACATGTCATGTATAATGCGATGCAAATTGCAGACAGCAAACGTCCTGACCGACCTGTATGTCCCTCCATCTGAACCAGACCTGCTACCATAGTATCATCGGAAACATGCATCAAAACAGCCAAAATGCTCAACAAACGGGCAATCCTCGCACAGTATTCGCTTCGTCTATCATGTCATGAATAACTGCTGAAGAACTCGGTGTACTCATCCGGGTTGCCGCCCGGTTATCCATCGACAGCGCCCGTTCACAGAACTAGTTTCGCTTCCTGGAGAGACCACCATGCCGCAAGCCATGCCACCTCGACCCATTTATCGGAAGTTGTTATCAAATCGCTTGAATGTATAGCCGATGAATGGCAAGCTCATTTCTGGAGACTCCTCAACCTTGTGGCCTTGCTGGATAGCCTGCGCCTTAAGGACAGTGGCGTTATCGGTCTGATCAATTTCATCAGTAGGGAAATAAGTCGTGTCGATGTTGGAGGTCAAGCGAGGCTCGAAGGGTGCGCGAATACGGCGAAGGCTATCAAACTCAACACCGCGGAAGAAAGCATGACCCTTGATTTCGTGGGCACCACCACGGCCGAGACGGTTTTCTGTGTTACAGACCATGCTACTTTCTGTTAGTAACTAGTGTTCTCCTTGACTCTCGAGATGATTGCTTACCTTCGGATAAGATGCTCCGCATCAGTACCCAGCGTGATATCATCGGGAAAGTACAGAGTTTGTCTCCAGTTGACAATCTTGCGGTATGTGTCATGGCTGTCTTCAGCGCAGAAAGGAGGCCAGCCGACCAGACACTCGAACATGATCGTGCCGAGTGACCACCAATCACAGTCGAAGGTGTAGCCGTGACCAGTGAAAATCTCAGGAGCAATGTAGTCAGGAGTTCCGACGGTCGAATACGCCATAAGTCTTCGAGATCGTCTCCAGTCGTTGATCTGGGATCGATTGCTGACTGTCAGGTTGATTTGGTCAAGCGCAACCGAGTTACGGTCGCGAGGCCTGTTTGATCGACCTTGCAACAGCTGCTGGTAATAGTTGTTATCATGAAGCCTGTGGAAGCCTGTCGACAGGCCAAAATCTGTGAGTTTAACATGTCCTCCACGATCTAGGAGAATGTTGTCAGGCTTAATATCACTATTGAAGGTCAGATAATGCTCGCGGGAAAACAGGTGTGAGGAAGCGTGATACATACCGGTGGATGAAGCCCAACTTGTGGACAGCTTCAATAGCGAGAACAATCTCCGCAATATAAAAGCGAGTGATATCCTCCGAGAAAATTTCATACTTGATAAGCATTGTCATTAGATCTCCACCAGGCAAGAACTCCATTAGCATGTAGAGGAAGTATGAGTCCTGGAAGGTAGTGTAGAGCTTGACGACCCATGGACTGTCGGACTCTGCAAGAATGTCTCGCTCTGATCGAACGTGGGCAAGCTGGTCCTTCTTAAACATTTCTGTCTTTATCAGAGACTTCATAGCATAGACCTTGCCATCACCCTTCTTCTGCACGAGCTTGACCTCTCCAAAGGCACCCTTTCCGATAATCTTTACAGTAGTATAGTTTTCGGGCTTGTCCTTGGTACGAAGAAAACGCAGATACTGGCCTTCTTTTCTCCCGGCAGTGGACCAGAGCTGCTCACGTCTAGCGGCGCCCTGTGAGGGGTCCTGGAGCTTCTGCTCCAATTCACTTTGTCTGTATAGTGATCATGAGTTAGTTGCACAACTCTCATGTACAGCAGTGAGACCGAGGCACGTGGGCACATACCTTTGGTTGCGCTCGCGGGCACGCTTGACACTATCCTTAAAAAAGTCGGCGGCGAGCTGGGAACACTTCTTTTGGTTGCTATTGGCATTTGTACCATATCGATCAGGGTTTCGCTCGGGTGCACGTTGGAATTCTTCTGCGGGAGCAGAGGCCTGTGTAGGCATAGGAGGGGCGTTCATGTAGCTGTTGTAGCCAGGCTGCTGTCCTGTACTACCAGCGGTCCTGGGACGCTGACCTGGAGAGGGACCTCGAGCATAACCTTGCCCTCGAACAGCACCTCCGAGGTTCTGATGAGAGAACTGGTGAGCGAGGCCTGTGTTGGGGTCGTTGGTGCCCGGTGTATTGGATCGTGGTTGATACCCAGCACCCTGAGCATAGTCAGTGGACTGCTGCTGTTGCTGGCCGCCATACTGGGCATATTGGTTCTGATTAAAGTAGCCCTGGGGCGCATAGCCGCCAGCATACTGCTGCTGCTGTTGACCTTGGGGTTGCAATCCACCAGGCTGTTGACCTGAAGCTGAAGGGAAAACGGGTTGCGGGAAGGTCGAAGGCGTAGTGGGATATGCTGCCCTGTCTGAGGCGGTCAAACGGTCGTTGCCGTTGCCAAAGTTGAGATAGAGGCGATTGTTGTTGTTGTTGGGGTCCATCTTGTCTGATTGCGGCGTCTCGATCGCCTCGTTTCGCCCTGTATCGTATCGACAAGTTGGTGAACAACTCTTGAAGAGGTGAAAAGGATGAAGACTGAGGTGGGAGTCGAGATGGCGGACAAGTTTCAGGGGAGGGTCATGTCCAGGGGCTGTGGAGGGGAGAGCGAGGGGCGGCGCGGGACTAGAGCTACCTTTCCGCAGGAAGGTCAGTTACAGTTAGTTAGTACCTTACCTACTCAGGTAGGGACTGCCAACTGCCCGGAGAGTGCCTGGGTAGTAGATAGAGGAGTACAATACAGGTAAAGTAGCACCAGGGCCACCTCTGGCGGAGCACCAAGAGACTGGTGCACGGTCGGTGAAGGTCTCAGATTGAAGGAGAGACGAGAGAAATCAAAATGGATGATTTTGAGAGAAAGAGTTGAAGCAGAAGGGGAAAGCGGATTCCGTATTTAAAAAGCCCAGGAGGTACTTGAGGATTTTCGTTTGGCTAGGTAGATACCTAAAAAAGCATTCTCCCTCCCGTCCACTAAGAACAAATATGACAGGTGCTGCCACTGCGTCACTGTCACTGTCACTGTCACTGTCACCACCTGCACTGCGCGACCTTTACTTGTGCTCCCCGAGCCGAAACGTGCAGGGATGGATCGTCCTTCCCTGGGTGTTTTGGCTTACCTAGGTAGGTTCAGGCAAGGTCTAAGGAATGGTCAAAGTTGGCGGTTAGCGGTTGGCACACAACGGGCCGTGAAGTGGCATAGGTTGGTTCCATGTTATTTGGGGGAAGAGATCCGAGGGGTCCAGTCTAAGGGTCCAGCAACTCGACAGAATTGGAACCGTGGCGGGCGACGTGAGCCAGTACATGTTGGCTTTGAAATTAGCGGTGTTTAGTGGCAATCATTTCGATGGTGGGTGCTGTGGCTGCTATAATCTCAGCTCCAAACTACCTAACTTGGGTGCCTGAGAGTAGAAATGGATCATGGATGTATCGATGAGTTGAATCTTCAGGTAAGGTATTAGCAAGAATTCATTTTGCGAATACCTCTCTACCTATAAAGAATGTGATTGCCTAGAATAGCAAAATATTCACTTTAGGAGACTAACATTTTTCCTCATCATGATAACCTTTACGCCCATCGCATCCAACTAATGGGGAATTAGCATCTCCTGCCTCTCGAACTAATTTTCAATACCAAGAAGCGGTGTTGGTGGTGACTTATGATCGCGATCTGGCCATCATACTCCGTAGCATGGCACTTTTTTTTCTTCATCCGGGCCACATCACTAAACTACTAGGCACCTACTTATGTATACGCTAAGTACAATCTTCATCCCAGGCTATCCTTACCAATAGACCCCTCAGGGGCCTAAACCCCTGCTATTGTGTTCCCCCAGATGTTGCTGTTTGTGGTACTATTCCTGAGCTTCAGGTGAACCTGTCACCCATGTGTAGCAGGGACCTCTCAGCCTCTTGAGTATCCGTATCCTCAATTGTTTTTACCACATGGCAATTCAACGGTGGTCATCACACAAGAATTTGAATGGCATCGCAGTGATACCTGTATAGCCTGAGTTAATCAATCCATTGGAGGAAAGCAACAATTTTTTTATTCATTTTTCATATGCAACATACTACACAGCTCTCCTGAAATCAGAACATCGACAACAAACACTCCATCCTCTAACATTGTTCTTGACCGTTTCTAGAAGCTTTTGTGGAAGTTTAGCGCGACTTGTGAAGACTCTCAACGCACTACAGGGAAATAAATGTTCAGGAAATATATCGCATACATAACTGAGTCTGTCAAAGGAAGCCAGCGTTAGTCAGGTTTTCAATCCTGATTTTCACTCCATTAATAAAACCGAAGATGCCTCTAATATACTGACCGGAGCTAAAGTATTTCCTTCCCGACCGCCCGGGCCTTATCGGAGCCGTTTGTCGCTTATCTTGATTTTTTTTCCTTCGGCGGACCAACAGATCAAGACGAGGTCGATATTAACACCCTCGCTGTCCTGTGGCTTAAACTGCTCGAATACAACGGCGATTAACTCTTCAAGCCTGCGGATCGCATAATAAATACCGGCATAGCCATTCGATTTTCGCAATGGCCGAACCCAATCCTTCAGCGCAACAGCCCGCTGCCGGCACCGGCGCAACGTACAAGGCGCCCACACCGAAGCCGAAACAGAACCCAGCTCTGCGGATGATGGGTCTGCCAAATCTCCCTCGAAAACTTCCCTCACGCAATTGGCTTATATTTTGGGCTATCACTGGTTCCATTTCAGCTGCTATCGTCTACGACAAGCGCGAGAAGAAGAGGGCTACTGCGAAGTGGAAGCACGCTGTTGCCCCTCTCGCAAAGGACATAATCCCCTCAGCAAGCCAACTGCCTCGCAAACTGACCATTTACCTCGAAGCGCCTCCTGGAGATGGTCTACGGATTGCACAGGACCATTTTATCGAGTATGCCAAGCCTGTATTGGCTGCCTCTGGGCTTGACTGGGAGTTCGTTCAGGGGAGACAACAAGGTGATGTGAGAGCTGCAGTAGCGGAGAAGATCCGTAGAGAGAGAAGGAAGCATGAAAGGCCAGATGAAGAGGACCTACAAACAGATGAGGCTATAACTGAGTCATTGAGGAAGAAGAACCAGGTTCCTGAGTATGAGGGTGTCAAAGGCGATATCATCTTCGGCCGACATACATGGAAGGAATATATCAGGGGACTACACGAGGGTTGGCTTGGTCCTCTTGACCCTCCCGTAAAGCCTGAGCCTATAACAAAACCCGTCGAGGCGGATTCTGAGACTCCCAAGGCCGAAGGTGAGCAACCCGAAGAGAAGGAGGAGGAAGAGAAGAAGCCTGAGCGACCACCTCAACCACTGCCATACAACACCACCGCCGATTATTCCATCGCTAATCTCCCTCCTCAAATTCCCGCCGAGTTTTCTCCTGCAAATCCCATCCCTCTTCCCCACCGCCTGGGCTTCCGTCACACTCTAGTCCGCCTGAACCGCTTCTTCAACCGCCGCAAACTAGCCGACGAGATCGGCCGCGAAGTTACTGCTGTATGCTTCGCCAACTCTTCTCGTGAGTGGCGAGAGGCCGATGGTCAGTATGAGCAGGAGCTCGTGCTAAAGCATGAGGAGAACGACTGGGTCAAGTCGGTTTGGAAGCCCGAGGAACCCCCCAAGCAAGATGATGACAACACCGCCGCTGCGCCTGCTGAGCCTCCCAAGGAGAAAATTTGGCCTGCGCCTATGGTCGTTGACCCTCGATTGGCGCAGCGCATGCGGCGCTTTGAGATTGCCCCTGAAGATGAGGCCCGCGCTGCACAGACCAAGGTCCCTGAGGCAGAGATTGAGGGATGGATAAAAGGAAGCTTCCGCAGCTTGTGGAATTATACTGTCGAATCAGTGACTGCCAAACCCATGAGACCCAATGTTGGTAATGTGGATAGCGATAAGTAGGACGGAGTGTTGTTCGTTGACATAAAAAGGGGGGCGCGGTGTGATGGAGCGCACCGCTGTGTATGTTCATGTATAATTACTACAACTCTGTTATGGAGTGCATCTCGTGGTTAGGATTTAAATTTTGTATATTACACCAGTCGAGGGGCTGGTGCAAATGTAACATTAATGACAGAATGAGGTACGGCATCGAGCGTGGCCATGGTCTATTATGCTATATAATTCAATGGCATTTGATTCCCCTTCATCGTGTAATCTCAACCCTATTGTAGTTCGCTCATACCTTCAATCGTCATCATCTGAATTGCTTCCATAGCCCACCAATGCTAGCCCTTTCTTCTCTGATTGCTGAGCAGCTGGCTGACTTGTCGTCCTGGACTTCTCATCTAACGGATCATTACTAGGGCCTTCGACTGGCTTTGTATCTTGCTTCCCGATTTCTTTCTCCTCCGCTGCGCTGACTTTTCGCCTCAGCCCCTTGACATCTTTCTCTTTCGTGCGCTTCCTCTTACGACCAATCTCCCAAGACTCGCCTTCTTCTTTGACACCAGCATTTTCGCCCTGGGTAGCATCGCCCTTTTGTCGCTCTCGGAATGCCTTTAGGCCTTCTTCCGTCTCTCGTCTCACGCGTTCCTCTTCTGCACGCTTGTTGGCGCGTATCTCATCCAAGAACTCTATCTCGTCATCATCCAATGCACGAAACTGGTTACGTAGTTTGGTCTGCTCTTCAAATTCGGCCTGTTTTGCCGCTGTGGTGTTCAGTTAAAGAGGTTAAATGATCTTAACAGGGCCCTTCCTCACCTTTGTTTGCCTGGAGGACGTCATATAAGGTCTTCTCGCCTTCTCCTGTAGCAGCCTTGATGCGCTGTTCCTCGCGCTTCTTTCTTTCAGCTTCCAACTGTTGCTCAACCGCTTCCCATTCTTTGGACTTGGCGGAATCGTGAAGCGGCTGTTGAGGTGTTGATTCTGCACCACTCGCGTCTTTCGAGATCTCTCCAGATGAGCCGATCTTGCCGGCCGATACGAAGCGGCTAGACATTATCTATCTGCCTGAAAATGGAGGTTGCGTCTTGAACGGCCACGTCTGGTGAGGACAAGGAAAGCAAATACAAGCCCATTATCACGTTCTATAGGTATGTGAAAGCTGAGACTCATGTTGAGGATGCTTTAATGAGGCTCCAACTATCCGATAATCTGCCGGTCAACGACGCAATCAGTAAGTCCACTTCGAAGGCCGTCACAGACAGTTTGTGCACAAATCAGGTCGGAAACAGTCAATAGTAGCAAGCAGTAATGTGATGATATTTTGTGTTTTCAATATGCAAGGTATATTTTGCATACGAGTCAAATCTGAGTAGCAATCACGAGCCATCGCCTCGCGTCATCTCTCGCTCCATAAACAAGTAGTATGCTGAGAACATATGTCATTCTATCACCGACATCTCGTGTATCTTCCAACAACTGCATCAGATTCATTCAAATGGACTGAGCCATTCGAATCAATAGCAAACAATTTTGCTTTCAACAACTTTTATTTGCGCACATTGTACGCAAAAACTACTACCTATAGACAGCTCTGAATGGCTGAAAAAAATACATTCGGTTTGTTGAATGGCAACACAAAGGTTCCAAGCAGTTGATTCTTGCAGGCTGCTTCGGATCGTGCCCCTCGTATGATGCTCAAATATTCCGTAAGAATCATACCAAGTCGTGAGAAAAGATGCAATAGCAAGAAAAAAACAAAGTCGGCAATATAATGAATCCATTAAGCCGACGTGACGAAAAGGAGATGCCAACACCCCGTTGGTAACATCTCATTGTAATGCCCGACACCGAAACCTGTGAAAGACAAAAGTCAAGAGTACAATACTCGTTTTCCTTAGCGTCAAATCTGACACTACTCCAGGCTGGAGCCGTGACGATGACCAACTCCAGGGAAGTACAAACAATATGATATCAAACCCTATGATCAAAGCGATCAAATCCAAATCCTTTGTTTTCCCCGCTGAACGCAATGCATAACCCTATCGTGTGAAACCGTTTCCTGTGGTCAAAATTCATATCCGCCACTTGCAATAACAAAGAAAAGAGAAAAGAAAAAGAAAAAAGTGAAATATGTACCATCCTCAAGATTACTGTCGCATAGCTCAGTCCATCCGACCTATGGTACTCGTGTCGAATCGACTTTCATATCGATCTGCGTCACGACGATATCATCAACGAGAAAAGATGGTCAGGATATATTGTGACCAGATTCGCACAATCCTGCGTTTCAACAGAATCTAGTGTCGGGTGAGTGGCAGCGATCAAGTTCTGCTGAGTCGCCATCTATAACAAAGATACCGCGCTTGGGCATTATTCCCATGTCCGGTCGTTGTCCGAACCTCCAGTGAAGCGGCGATATACTCCATTTGGAGCACCATGAGGGCGGAAATGTCTAACGGAGGGAAGCCGTGCGCGCAGAAGCCTTTGGAAACCGAAGAAACCGCAAGTCTATCAAGCTGGAACCGTGTAGTATAAAACGAAAAAGCCGAACGCCGATTATGACCATTACAGAACATGTAACCAATAAGACAAAAAAAGAAAATGCCACATTTTTCGGACTTGAGTTGACGTTGGTGCGTCACGATGACTCGCGAGGAGGATGGATCAGGCTTTTCACTTCCTGTCATCAAGTCGTGGCTGTAAGGTAAAATCCTGAGAATGATCCGCCGAAAGGTCATGTTATGAACAATTTTGTCGTGCCTGGGGTATCTGAATGCGAATTTATCGTTCTCGGGATGCGTGTAATAAAAAGGAAATCGTGGCCGTAAAAAAAATTGAAAACCCTGTAAAACTTTTTTCTTCTTTCCAAGACCGAACCGCGCTCGAGTAGAGCCATTATGTGAAACTTTTGAAAAACGTTTAACCCATGACGGGCTGACTGTAGCCGTGAGGCACGAAGTAAGGAACCTGCTGCTTCATGGGATCCACACAAGCAGCGCAGCTGCACTCGGCAAGACCATATTCCCACATGTTCTGAGAGTAAGAATAGTGGCCGCCGTAGGAGTTGTGGCGCGAGTTGGGATAGAAAGTGGTCTGAGCAGGAGGCTGAGGGTATCGAGTAGCATACTGGGTAGCAGCCTGTGAGAACCACTCGTTATAGCGCTCGTTGCTCGATGTAGCTGACATGGCATAGTCTGGAGTGCCATATCCGGAATCGGGGGGCGTGAGGGGGGCACCCCAAGAACTTTGGCCCCAGCCGGATTCGCGTGGGCGATAGCTTTGTTGTTGAGCCTTCATAGCCTGGTAACGCTCGTACTCGGCAACCTGTTCCTGAAGGTAACGCGAGTGAGGTGACTGGCGCTGACCAGAATATCTGGCAATGTCTGTATCGATGGCGGGGACAATAGATGCAAGCCTCTCGCGGCTGGCCTGGGCGACCTGTCGCTTCTTGATCTCTTGCCATTCACGCCAGTTCTCAAGCCAGGCCTGGTAGTCCTTGCTCATATCGAGATTGACATACAGTCGCCAGCCCATAGATTCGACCCATTCGAACTCAAGCGAGTTGAGCTCTGACACAGCAATGCCACTCACCTCAGACCAAGAGCGATTCTGGAAGGTGTTGTCATCGAGAAACTTGCTTCCCAGAAGCAGAGAAACGGTCAGGTAGCGCCAGACCTGTCCCTCAGAGGCCTTGTAAGGACCCTGTCCCTTCAAGGTGTTGATTCTCTTGGCGAGATAATTCATTCCAAGGAGGATCGTGGTGCTGGGCAGTCGTGTTGAAGTGAGGATCTGAGACACGAACTTGCGGAAGGGCGATGTCACTGCAGCCTCGGGTGTAACAACACGAGTGGTCATCTCAGCAACGTACTCGGACATCATGTCGACCTCGTAATCGAGGACGGCACACACGCCTCCGGGCATGATGAAAGGATTGGGGTAGGTCCGACGAAGATCGGAACGCGACCTTTGTCGGAAGTTTAAGCTTTTTGAGACCGTGAAGCGAAACTGCGGGTTTATACCACAGTTAAGACGGTCCTGTGAGCTGAGCGTGAATGCGAGCGTGCGTCAAGGCTTAGTCGAGGGTAATCGACGGGAAATCAGTAGACTGCTCGGGCCATTTACTGATATGCTTTTCTTCGCGTGTTAGGGCGACAAGCAGGGATAAAACGTATACAGAGACGAGTCGAGTCGACTTGTGGTGACGGTCAACTGGGGGGGGACCGAAATAGAATTGCTTTTGGCGCGAACGAGAATAAATCAATGTCGATGGTATATAGTAAACTCGTATCTCTTGGGATCCAATCAATCTGTACAGCTGACTGTTAGTTCTTCATTCTTGCGTGATCGGCATTGCATCGGGAACAAAAATAAAACTGGTCGGGTCGTCTTCGTAGTCGTAGATGTAGATGCAGAGTGCAAGTTATCGAAGATTGAGCGATGAAATTTGGCAGCGCGCTGATCGGTTAAAAAGTAAACAAGAAAATGCGATTCAAGATGATGTTCCATGTCGGCAGCATCAACTCAACGTTTGTTCGGTCGAACAGACAATGACCAGTCTTGTGTAAACAGAGCAGAAGCTAAAACAAGTTGCACTCACCAGAATGAAAAAAGGACGGTCGTACGAGAGGAAGGAAACGTATAGCTGAAGGAGGAGGAAGCCCTGGGACCGCAGATCCGAAAGTTACTGGTGAGAATTGAGACTCGAGGTCGAGACTTGGAGCAGGCAGGTCGGAAATATGCAGCTTAGTCTACAGTAGCAGCGAGCTGCAGAAGAGACACGGACAGGGCAAGGAGAGAGACTCGCGAGAGAAAAGGACCAGAACCCTAACGTCGACAAACCAAATGAAGGCCTGCTGACTGGTGATTGTCAAGGAATTGGGAGGATTCGGTTTCTATCGAGGAGAGAGGAAGAGGATGAGGGTAGAGGAAGGGAAAAGGAAAAGGATGGTGAGGGAGGTGGAAGAGGATGAAAGAAGAGAAGAGTCCGGACAGGGCCAGGAGAAAGATGAACGAACAGCCCAGACGGATTGGATGGCAAGATGGGGAGATGGGGGATGGGGATGGATGGGGATGATGCACTGCGGCAGGGCCAATCCAGCCAGGGCCCAGTCCTTTCCAGCGACTGAAGTGCAGGCAGTTTTGGTGCTCGAGGTGCTGTGCAGGCAGTGTGCAGTTAGACTAGTGTGGAGGTGGGCGTGGCGGATTAGGGTGAGGTGAGGTTGGCTTCAGGTCAGGTCGGGTGTTCGTTCCTCCACTGTTGCGTTGCGTTGTAGTGTGAAGTGAGCCTGAGTGAATTTTGAGTGTGAGTGTATGTATGTGGTGACTTGTGACTTGTACTGGCAAATACAAGCATCAGTACAAGCATCAGAGTACGAGTACGCCGCTTTTCTCCAGCCAAGACACAGGAATCGTCGTAGCAGTAACGGCTTTGGTACGTAGCCAAGACAAGCGTCAACGTACAGCCAGCGTAGCGTAGTAGTGCCCGACAGTTGCCAGGTCCCCAGTCACTTCACTCCCAGCCAGAGTTTTTTTTTTCCTCTCGAGTGAAAGAGTCAGGCCAACAGGAGTGAAATGGGTGGATTCGAAATGGGCAAATGGGTGGATGGGGATGGATGGGGCCCTCACTCCCTCGTTTTCTAGTGCCTGCACCCCCTAGCAAGCCTAAGCCTGCAAGCCCCAGGCAATGCACCTCACGACCTACGCACGGAGCACAAGTGACGGCGGAGGGCGTGGAGCAGCAGAGCAAATAGCGAGTCGCGTTGTCGTTGACGAGTGAGCACTTGTCGAGACGAATCGAATCCTGGTGGAAGACTGTAGACCCTAGCAAGGGTGGAGTTCGGTTCAAAGTGGATCACGTCTCTGACTTGTAAGTATCTATGAGCGGTGGACTCCAGCCAAAGAATACATAGGTATCACTCTGGCAAATGACGGTTGGAGTTCCAAGGGGCCCAGTCAAAAGGACAGGAAGTGGCGCTCTGCTTAGGCTGGCTTGGAAGACGGGACAAGGACAAGGACGGGATGCGTGAGAAACCCAGCAGAACCATGAGTGGGAACTTCATTCAACAAACTGACCAAGCAGAGCACTTGCTGCCAATTAGGTATGTAGGCTGAGGTCTTCACCACCACAATCACCGTGGTCGTGGGTCAAGCTGCTTTATCTGGAGTACTGCACGGTACTGGTTGTTTCTCCCTGGTGCGTGTACCTCGCCTCATGCCTCGCACGCAGCATCTTACCCGGCAGCAAGTGATTCTTTTGATATCAGTCATCCAGAAGTTAAATTGTGAACAAATTTCTGAAGGAGTCATCATATGCGTCAGCATTCACGTATCGACAAACGTAACCCACTCGTACTCAAAGTACCGTGGCAAAAACATGTACTATCCAAAGCTCTTCCATCAGGCAGGAAGATCATGTATCCCCGTACATATATCGTGGTATTGAAGATTAACAAGGAAACTCGGAGTATTCGGTACAAAAAGGGTTCACATCTATCTTCATGGCCTACCAGGCACAGGCAGTACCGTATCCACCTGGTAGTCAGTCATCCATCACAGTGGTTCCACGCTTTCTTGGACTTGGTCGCCTTAGCGTCGCTTCGGCCAGGAGATCCACAGAGCCTTGCCAGCCAATATTAGCTCAGTGGCTGATCCAGGGTATCATCATTCATCAACTGAAGCGGCTCGATGGAGAGAACAAGAGGGCAGACTTTACGATCTGGTTATCCTGATGAGGACGGGATGCTCGCTACGATGACGAGAGTGCTGCAGTTTTCTTCCAATTGTGATTCGCCTCGATACAGGACAGGCCAGGCCAGGTACATTTCATACATTACATATCCCGCAAAGTCATGGGGACTCATGCACTGCCTTATTAGCTTTCTGTTCACCCATCCCTGACAGGCTGGTTTGGCGTCGACTCCGAGGCGGCAGTGGACGCTATTTCTGGCATTTGCGACTCATAGTATTAAGCCCTCACCTGATCCGAGCCATCGGGGGGCCATTCCTCGGGGACAGGCGAGGTCCTCCACTATTGCTGTGACGGTTTGAACGATGTGTGTATGTATCGACCAAACGTATAGAAGCTTTCATCAACGAAGGTGAAATACTGTACTGCAGTGTCCAATAGATGACTGATGGAATGAATTCAGGCGTATTTTCGTATCACACTGGAATCTGCCATGCTCTATAACACACTTTGAAGTTACACACTTTGTTTGACTGTTTCCAAGGATCAATTGCAACCTCCTGAATACCTACATACATGCATTATTCTGGCTTACCCAGCTAGCCCAGGCACCCAGCTGCCTACCTCCCTGTCTGTCTGTACTTGGTCCATCAGAAGCTCAAGAACCGTTATGTGCATCTTGAGCCAACTCTGCGTGCAACACTGATGACCAACCAACCAATCATCGTTGCCGCGTTATGGCCAGCCAACTTTCGTTCATTGAGCAGGCAGACACAGAAGGCAAAGCTCACAGTCGCCACGCTTGGGGGTGGTTGGAGTCTGGAGACGTCACTAGCATGGAAGTCGCTGCCAGCCTTGCCCTTTTTCAGACTCAGGTCGCTCCTGATCATGCTCGTGGCTTAAACCGTCAGACGGTCAGCGTAGGAGAGGAAGGAGCGCCTCAGAAGAAAGCGCCAGATGGAAATTTCTACGTGGCCACTGACTGCTTTCTAGCATACCTATCATTTACCTCATTCGTCCATCCCCAGAGTTTTTCTTAATTTTTTAACGACGTATTTTCTGGGTTGTTGACCTTTCATCGTTACTAAAAAAAAACCAATAAAAAAGATGATAATAATAAAAGAACTAGCTGCTAAGGGGGAAATAGCGACCATCGTCATCACAATCATTACCATCATTCTCTCGAATGCCGATCAGAACCACATTAGGCACTCTCTTACTGCACTCTGTTCGGAGTCATATCCTTGGATGGAATATGTTGTGTGTGAAGCAATATCCGCATTATACACGTAGCTCAGCTTGAGACGCCAGGACGTCTTAGGGCCGCGTTTGATTAATCAAATCAAATGCAAAGAAATGAGATGAGATGATGGATTGCAAGCGACGTCAGCAACAATAACAAAACAACAACGAAACTCTGTGAGGCATGAGACGGCCTGTCTCGGTGCCTCGGCCAGTCCTGGTCGTGATCCTCCTGGTTGCCTTCATCCGATATCTGGTTGGTCGGTTCATGTCTTCCCGGTCAAGTGATGCAACAAGTTGATGGTGGCCCACTCTTCCTCCTGAGGTGTGCTTCCAGAAACGCTTCCCTTCAAACCCTTCAAACCCTTCAGACCACCTAGGTACGCAGAGAGATTTATTACAGTAGTCCAGGTACGAAAATACCGCGGGCCTGCAGGGATTCACTCACTCGTCGATTAGAAGAACTCACCGTTCTCACTAGCTGCCACCAGTCAAATGCTCAAGAGCCCACGACTGCCACGCCTTCGATGTGGACCTAGGGTTCTTCGATCTGTCGCACTTCAGTTTTGAGAATAGCCTTTCGCCGTTCTTGAAGGACATGCCATGTCCCTGTGGTGGATGTGCTGCATCATTCATGCTTAAAGAGAATTAGACCGTTGGTCTCATTTGATATTTCCTGATATGCCTGGTCCACCAAATTTCGAATCTTTGTGGGATACAGATACTCCTTAGGATGTACGCCCAAATATCTTTGCTTTGGATAATATGCATATCGACCAAGCACAACAGTTGGCTTGACATATATTCCCATGAAGGAAGCGACACTTTGGTGAAAGAGTCCACGACCAATGACACCACGTCTCTTCTCATGACATATAATCAGAATCTACTTACGGAGTACAGTCGCCAACTACTTGCATCAAGAAAGCTAGGATCCATCTAGGGCCGAGTGCTTTCCCTGACCCAGGAATGCGGAGAGAAATGCCTCAAGTCCACCATCGATGCTGTGCAAAATCCACAGTAGTGCGGGCGTTTAGGCCAATCTGCATTCGAAACCCCTTCTCACCAGTGACTCGTTCGACAACTGCACTTGAGTGGGTGCACGCGATGCTGGATACGTATGTACGTAACAGGCTCTCTTCGTCCAAGATGCTCACCGCTGTTGTCCTTGACCAATGCCACAAGCTGAGCAACCCAAGCCCTGCTCTAGGAGAGATTTGGATCCACTAGGTACTGAGGTACCTTGGCCAGTGCAATCGCAGGCGAGCCAATACGTAGCGCCGTTCCCCCAGGAAATTAGCTGGTCAGTCATTTTGAGGGACTCCTGGCCAGGTTGCCATGTGAGCGCCTTGGCTTGGTTTTGATTTCCTATTGATGATACGAAACATGGCCAACATGGGCGGCCTATCCTGGACTTTTTTTTTTTTTCTTGACATGCAATTTTTCTGCATTTCTGGTTTCATGTGGCTAGGTCAGGCCGTCTCGTTTAAGGCTATGCATCTTGTTAAACACGGCTGGGATGGACTCGGGTGTGGTTGTCTCCGTCAATTTGAATTGCCATCATCTTACTCCGTAGATTACAACAGCCCCCATCGTCTTCATGACAGTTCCCCCCGAATGCTGGGCTGCCCACTCAATTATGACGGATCTCATTGATCATGTTCAAGGAGCAGTCGGAATAAGGGCAAGTCCTGGCCTAGTGATGCTACATCAACGAGCTCGGGACGAGATGCAACGGGTCTAGGGTCTTACGCAACAACCGAGAGTAAGTTTGTTTAGTTGCCATGTCCTGGTCGCAGATTGTGGCCATCGAGTTGGCAACTCTTCATCCACTACTGTGCTATGTCTAGTTGTGTTAAGCCAGCCCGAGAGTATCTGATAGCACCGCCAGAAATCAGTAACAGTGGTGGATGGCATGATATTCTTGATATCATTATCATTTGATGGTCCTTCTCGCTCTAGAAAGTCCAAGCACTTGGTGGTTGTGAAGCTCAGTTTTACTAACATCGAATTCATCAATCAGTTGCTAGGGTTGGAGCGCGTTGTGTGGGACTAAATCAGAACATGGTGAGCAGGGACCATTAGAGCCGCGTTGATTAACGTCGGTATCCACTGAAGCCAGAGCTAATCGTGATGGAGTCGGTCCCTGCGAGCAAGTTGAGAGAGAGAGTCTGTCTGCCCTAGTACAAATGTGGTATGACACATTCGATGGTTTGGGCATTCTATTCTAGATTTCTCAGGGTCCTTGAAGATCCATTAACGTCGAGAAATGGCAGTTGTAGATGGTGCTACAACAGGTATCTTCTGCAAGATGGCCACGTACTACCTACCTATCTTGTGAACGTTGAGACAGGGTCTCACAGCATCTCAAAGCTCCCAGTGCACACCGTTACTGAATCGAGGGACGATGTCCAGCATCAACTCTCTTGATTCGCTTCGGCATGGCTTGACATTAGCCTGGTCGTGCCGCTTAGGGCATGGACCAGTGGGTTGGATGACCTCTGAAGCCCTTGTGGGTTTTGACCGCAACAAACGCCTCATCTACATCCTAACTCGCGTGGCAGCCGCCGCTGTGTCTACAAGGTATACAGGAATCAACCTATCCGATATGGCTTTGGACGGGCGATGATGGAGCGGACCCCTCATTAAGCGCATGGGCCTTTAAGCACTGGCCGGTGTTGTGCATCGTGCAGGGCGAGTTGATGTGATGAATGTTTCCACAAGGTGACAAGTCTTTGAGAAGGAATCGTGCGTCCCGAATATGATATTGATATTTGGGATACTTGGTACTTCGTGGGTATGCATGATTACTTGAAGTCCGAAGGGTCGTCAACCTCTAGAACCGCTTTTGCTGGGTTTATCTGTTCTGAGTGTAGCGAGCAGAACGTCGGTATATCGCTTCGAACTCAGTCATAGTCATGAGCCGCATTTACGAGCGCTGTCATAGCTGCAACGCGATCATCAACGATATGTGGCATTTGGATGGAGCGGTGTGAGCCGCATATCACCGAGACATCTATCGGTGGTCAGGTGCCTCATGAATTCGAGTTCAAGCGCCTCCCATGGTTACCGACATCGCGGGAGGGTTGGTTGTATCCATGCATGTCTTGTCACCTTCACAGGTGCTACCCTACATCGAATCATAACGCATTTTGTACTGTAGGGTTATCCGGGTTTCATTCGACCAGTATGAATCCGAGTCTTGCTGCCCCAGGGAACTACAAGTAGACAAGACACCATCAGTTCCAGCGGACACGACCCGGTTCTGTTCCCCGGGGCTTGTCTGCGTGTCATGATCATCACCCTTATGATAACTTTGGAGGCAACCGTGGATGATCACGGCCAGTTGCCTTGGAGAGACGCGGTGGTGCTTTGCATCCTTGTTATATTCTGGCTGTCGAATTCGAACCGGAAGAGAAAGGCCAGAGACTTATTCGTGGCTAGTCTAAAAGCCAGACTTAAAATATGATGTTGCTTGTCGAGTTTCAGTACTCAGAGGAACTCAGTAACACCGACAGAAGCCTCAAGGATGTCAGTCATTGGTTGGTAAAATAACACAGAACAGACAGGCACCGGCTACAGATACGTCCATATTGATACTGCTGCACTGGCACCCATATGTCGTCATATATAAGAGTGAATTATTCCGGGGTGCCAGCCAATACGTACTATACTCTTGAACATCGTTAATAAGCCGTCCTCCTGTTATCAATGATGGCGGCTCAACAGGTCAGAACATGCGTCACAAGCGTCCATTAAGTCAAGCTAGAGGGATGTCGATCAAGACCCTGACTGTGCGTACTGCATTTTCTTGAATCTTCTTCACACAAGTTACCTCTCATTTCAATTCGCCTTCTGCTCTATTATTGCAGTTCGCCACTCATTCCATGGTGCCGTCTCGTCTCTGTTGAGCCCTGCAAGCCCACCTCATCAAGCATCCATCAGATCCGCGTGGGGGGCCTTAATCAGCATCCACCCAAGCCACGCAAAAACCCAAACCCAAACGAAGAGTCAAGGACAAGAGAGAAAAAAAAGGATCAACCGAAGTCGGGGCGGGGGCAGACGACGACATGGTCGACGGCGAAACCCACATCGTCGCTAAATAAACTCCTATTGAAGCATGAGATCGTACCTATCACGAGCCCTGCAAAACAAGAAAGAAAATTCGAGAGGCTAGATTCCCGCAATACGGGGCCACCGCGGAGTTCCGAGGAGAGAGCGAGAGAGGGTAAAAAAAAAAAGTCTCTTGATTTTCTTAGGCCCGCTCTTCGCGTGACAATGAATTGTGACCTGTAGGCAGAAAGAGGCCGAGTCCGGCAGTCCAGCCGCCAAGTGTGATCAAAGGAGCGTAGCCGGCGGCTGGACAAAGACATGGTCATCGAGCCTTCGAGGCAAGGTAAGCCCCCCAAGCTGCAGTCAGTGCTCGCAGTACTGTGCGAGAAAGGAAACCCTGCAGAGAAGCTGAGGGCATCCGTGTCAATGATTCACGCAGAGCATCAAAGTCATACCAAGTCATTCGTTCGATTGGTATCTGCAAATTCAATCGGTAGAGGCCTGTGAACAAGTACTTGTCCATCTACCTGATATGATACATTGACTCAATGCCCAATTGACACCATCTGATGATGCAGCCGTAGAAACCAAAACCACTCCGAGTGTTTATCCATGACACCCAACGCCCATATTGCTTTCATTTCACTCTTCCTGATGCCTAGTTCCCAGCAAGGTGTGCCAACCCCCCATCTCGCCTCGCCTTGAATGTCAAAAAGAATGCATCACTTGATACCCATGGTATTACATCCGCATCTGCACGGTTGGTGTTGTTCACGTTTCGAAGGAATCGTATGTCATTGCCAGCTTGGGCTGCCGTCAGCTCATGCTGTAGGGTACGATTGCCTTGTCGATAATGGGTTGACGGCGCGACATTGTCTCGCTCTCAGGTCCCCATTTTGACCGATATGATGCCTCCTTTGCCACGGCGCCATCGAAAGCCGCACGACACTCGGGGGGCAACAGGTCTTTGATCTCATCTGATACAGCACTCAATCCCTGGAAAGAAGCAAGGAAGTCTGGTGAACCTGCGGTACCGTCCACTGCAGATGCCGAAATGACGCCCGCCGATGATGTCTCAAAGTATGTGTCTGCAACGAAGAAGTTGCGCGCCATCTTCGGAGGGACGGGGGGAAAGATGGCGCTGTCTGCGGTCGCCTGCTCGTCCTCTGGGGCGACTTGCTCAATGCGTGCCCGCGTAGGCTGCATTGTTGTTGGGTACTGCATCACATTTGTGTGAATGTCGTACACACCGGCATTGTTGAGCTTTCTGATGGCATTGATGCCGGCATTAAATGTGCTGTGTATTTGGCAGTTAGTATTGGTACAGGTCATGATGTCGCATGCCTACAGTTGGAAGTTTTACGTACCTAGCTTCACGGGCATGTTCCAGCATCCAATTCATGTCGTTGACATTCACCTTGCGTTTCTTTGACTCGATCTTGCCATTGGGAACTGGCACTGATGGTACATTCGTGTGGTACACGGCACTGGCTCCGTGCCACGCAACGTACTGGTTCTTGTTGTACGGCTCTCCCTCGATGAAATGATCATCTGGGTCCGCAAGCTGGCCCTCGACGGCTCCATCGGCGCGAGCCTGGGCAACGTTGTAGTCGTCGATGATGCGCTTTCCGCCCACAATGATGCGAGCACCAAACTCGCGAAAGACCGATCGCGCCGTTACGATTCCTATGGAACGACCCTTGTACGAGTGAGGGATGATATCTCGCTCAATCATGTCCCGCTTCTCATCGTCATCCACAATAATCTTGTAGAGTTTGCGGTGCTTTGTGAAAAAAAGGTAACTGTCCCTGAAGCCAACGCATCGAGCTGGTTCTGTAGAAAGCATGTAGAGCCTGTCACCACGACCGGTAACCGTGAAAGTTCGGCATCGATAATCACGTCCGCCTTGGAGGTTGCCCAACTTGTCCACCTTGGTCTCACCCTCTGGATCTTCGGGCAAGACGCACTCATCGTTTGCGATCTCGGCAACAGTTCCCTCCTGGTCGATAACTTGCTCGGCTTTGGGCGCAGCAGGACCTCCTTTACGACCACCCCGGCCTCGCCATCCGCCTCTTCCTCGGCGTCGCGGGGTGTTGGCTTCGTCGGCGGGAACAGAAATCATGTTGTCCCAATCTGGAGGTCTGTTCTTCGGAGGACGACCAAGCCTCTTGCGACGGACCATGAGCTGAGGGGGGGGCGTAGGTTCCTTGACGGATTCGTCGTCCTTTTCAGCCGCGTCGGCGGCATCATCTTCATCCCCCGACTCTTCCTTTGGCTGATGGTCCTCGTCCTTCTCATCATCCGGGTCGGGCACCTGCTGTCGCTTGGAATCCGGGGGACTGGTTCCGGCATCGGGCATAGGTTCATCTTCGAGGTCTGCGAATGATTTTGGCGTGCTCTCTGATTTGGCGCTTCGCGTCAGCTTCAAGCGAATCTTTCCACGGGGCGCCATTGTTGAGTTGCGATTTGCGCAATCACGTAACGCGACAGGAGAAATTGCGTGGTAGGGAAAAAGGAAATGAAAACCACAAGAAACGCCAGCAAGTACAGAAAGGGATTAAAGAAAAGTATTAATAGAGTTAGGCGTGGGAATTGATTGTCTTTTGTACTTAGTTTGGGTGGGTGTTAAGAAAGATTGTATGGATTTGGATGTTACAAGAGAGCAATCGCACTCACCTAGAGCAGCTGCAGCCCGCTTGGCGGCAGCGCGACCTGAACGTCTGCCTGCCATTTTTTCGAAGGTTCGGGGTGCTCTGTTTCTCTTGCCAGAGCAAGCAAGTGGAGGCGGACGTCCACCCAAGGGAAATTACGAGCGAGAAGTAGTTTCAGTTTATCGAGTATCACAAAAACAAAAGAAATTGAACAAAAAAAGGGGGTGGAAGGGGGGAACGAGGATCAAGAGGAAGGAGGGGGTTTGTTTTAGAGATGGAAAGAAGGAAGGAAAGATGGTTGCTGCGTACCTAGCTACTGTCGCTTTCCTTGTCGGTTGGTTTACTCTCACGTCGTTCCAAAAGAGGCTTGAGTACAGTTGAGTCACGGTTAAGACGCGACTGCACGAGCGAGCGCGCGATATGATTGGCCAAAGCTCAGGGCATGTACAGTCTGATGCGCATCACACACTGTGCTTTATACTGTCATCGATGTATCCCACCTACCTACAGCATGCAATTACTAGGTGTGATAGTGATCTTATATATAGATATTTATCGAAACGAGATGTAATGACCTGTTAAAGTATGATACCATGGATCACTGGAAACCCACATAAAAGTTCCATATACTATTAGGCATCTATGATCGTTGAAAACCAATTGGCTTACACCATTTATCACATGATGGCCTGAAAACCCTTTACATACTCGCTAGCCCCGGCCCCAATGTAAAGCATATGCTTGCCTCATACCAATAGCTCCGTTTGTGTACTACAAAGTATCCCATCCGCCATTATTGATCTCCGCCTCCAACTTGCGGCTAATCAAGCTCGGTACCCCGTGGTTGAGTACCGTATTTCGTATCATGGAGTCATATCGTTTCTGGTTCAGGAAGAGCTGTCGCCCATGACGCAGCTGAGGATCCGTCTCTCCGTACTTGTCGATATAAGGAGCTGGCGTGAAGGATCCCGAAAGTCGGAAAAGGTACACCACCGAGCACTTGCGCACATTGAGGAACACCCCAATATTCCGTTGACACCTAAATCTTATTAGTATTTTGACCGCAGTATAATAGTTGACCATTGCTTACTTGCGCATATGCTGCTGTGCGCCACCAATCTTGGTGTGTTCTGTTCGCTCGGCAGAATTGTCCATCTTCTGGCAACATGTGCCTTGGCTGCATGATAGTTCTCCGCAGAAAAGGCATATGACAGGATCTGTGAGCTCCTTTCCAGTGGTAGGGCATTTTCGTCTGGTAGCTTCCTCTATGAGCGCATCGTAATTCTTTGGTAATCCAATAAGTTCAAAGATTCCAGGGTGGCTCATCATTGCCGACAGAGGAATCTCACTATAGTCTCCAGGCCACATAACTTGATGCTTTACCCAACCAGACACCAGTGCAGAAGTTGTCTGAGGCCAGCCACAAGCTGACGCATTGTCTGTGATGGCAGCACACATCTCGTCAAATGTTGGAACTCGAAGAGCTTCCGTGAGGCGCTCCAGCTCATCAGCATCTGGCGAAGGCGAGACATGACTGTTGAAGTCTACACCATACTTGACATACAGGAAAATGACACATTTCCGTAGGAAGGTGAGAGCATATTTCTTGGAAAAGGTATACCAGCTCTCTAGAGTGTCCACACCTGGTTGCTGGAAGCCACGGTTCTCGCCAAATTCGACGCCTTCAGGGAACTGGGCCGCATGGAAATCGACCCCAGTCTTCGTAACGCCGAGAGCAAAGTCCGCAAAATTGTTGATAGCCGGGTCCTGCGTATGGCGGTTGGTGAGATTGCCAACCCAGCTAGCGACAGGAATATTGCGACCCATGTGATACACCAGCTTAACAAGTTCTGCCAGATAACAAAGCCGAAGAACGTGAGAAATTTCAGCTTTCTGGAGCGGCACTAAACCGTATGAGCATTCCACTAAGAATAGGAATGAGTCCATGCTCAGTAGTGGAGGGTACACATCCAGAGGTCGGCGAGCATAGGGAGTTCCAGTACCAAAGTATCTCGACATAAACAGCTGACAGTGTTGCCGCTCGCTGTCCTTCCTGAATTCGGTTTCGATCTTGCTCTCGCCACCACCAGATTGCGCACCAACAGCGATGTACGAAGATACAGTCTCTGATAGGACTCTGAGGTGCGACAAAATGTGCTCAGGGATCTTCTCTAGGAGCGTCATGCCTGGCTGGGCTTCAATGCCTCGCTGCTGGACTTCGATTGAAGAGATTGTGAAGCCCACAGACTTCACCAGTGTGTCGCTGGCACATAATTCACCAACGTTGTCACCCTTAGCGTCAATGAGGTGGCTAGTACGAAGACCGTTGACACGGAGTGTATTCCTCAGTCGGCGGTAGGCTGCTAATAGCTCGTTCATCAACTGGCTGCCATCTGTGTTGTTGGTAGTAGTAGTAAAGGGTTGAGGTTGCGCCGGCTCAGGGGTAACTGAGTCAGAAAATGCGTAGCTTGCAGGGGTACCGACAGTTGAGGAATGGGACTCTGCATCATCTCTTCCCCATAGGGTGTCGCTCGAAGCTTGGGCTGGGAGCAAGGACTCAACGAGGCTTCCTGGGAGACTTGGAGTAAACATGTCAGGCACAGTAGGCTCGTCCTCCCGTGCCTTGCTTCCCCCAATCCAGTAAGCAGATCCCATTTGCTTCTCGACAAATTCCTCGAATGTACCTTGAGGCTGTAGGTAGCCTGGGTATGACTCGTCTATGCCCTTCCAGATAATCGGTACAAATGCATTGCCTAGGGCCTTACATAGAGGACAGACAAACTCATTACGCTTGGTATCTTCTGGGTGATGCCTGGCAATCTGATGCGTATGGCGGCGAACAGTCGCTTCATAGTAAACTTCAAAGCAGCGATAATGCATCATATGCCCGCAACCACTTGCCACTGGGCCTGACCGACAGACGTTGGAAGGAAAACCCTTTCCGATTGTCTGTCTCTCTGCGAGAAATGTTTCGCCCTGAGCGTTGATTTTTTCGACCATCTTGCGGTTCTCATGAGCAATACCGAATGGTCGAACATCTTCGGCCGATCGATCAAGACTGCAAGGTGTTTGTGATGCTTCGCGAACAAAATCAGGGTCTTGGAAATCTGTCTGCCGGAGGATGCGGCTTTCGTTGAAGTGAGCAAAAGTTCCGTAGAGATGACGATCGTCCGGCTCCTCCTGACACAGGATGCACGTTCCCACTGGGTACTTCCAGTTGTGTTTTCGGTCCTCCGTTTGCTCGCCATCGCCTTCGTCCTCATCTTCATCGATATCACTGCCCCAGTCAAAAGAAGCCTGGTTTTCCATGAAACTCTTCTGCTGCTGTTGGAATTGCGCCATGACCTTCGCTTGGCGGCTCAGAGCTGCCTTCTTTCTTCTATCGCGCTCTTCCTCAGCAGATGTGTTTGCTGGTGACGCGGTGCTTATACGGTCTACGGAAGCACCCAAGTTCACATACGCTGTCTCAAAAGTGCGAGGACGTTTCTGGCGCAGGCGCTTTAGAACGAGCGCGATTTTAGGATGAACTGCCTTGAACTCGTCCTTGGTTGACATCATATTCAGCAGAGACACGATTGTTCTTGAACTGTGGGCTTCAGGCATAAAGTTGCTGCGGCCAAACTTTGTGAGGGCGATGTGGACAAAGGACTTTGGTGATTCTTCGCTCATGTCATCGTCACTTGACTTGTCCTCGAGAATGGCGATGAGCATAAGATGCAAGACAACTTGGAGAAATGTTTCCAGTCGAGTAAAGGGAACGGAGGGAGTAAACTTGCCGGCCACCAGGGGATAAAGGAGTGAGTAGTAGATGACTTGAGCAAACATGCCGGTACTCGTGAAAGCGCCCAAGTCCTCAAACATGCCTGAAGGGACTGGTCGGGCCCTGGGCTCGTATACGATTTCTTCAGCAGTCTTTCCTGTCCGTTTCGCCATCTTCTTTCGGTAAGCCAGCTCCGACTCCTCACGCTGGTTCTTGTTGTAGTGAGCGATGTAAGGGTCAATTTCCTCAATATACTCAGGTCGAAGTTCGAAAGTACCAACATCGGAGACACCCTCTGGTGGTTTGAAAGTGGCCATCTCATCAAGCACTCGATGGAAGTCCTCTTGCTCTTGATACTTCTCAGGCAGTTTGTTACAGATCTCGTTGAACGATAGCGGCTTGAAACACAAGACATGAGTAATGTCACGGCGCATGGCCAAGAGCCTGGACTTGGTCTCATCCTCTGAAGATATCAAAGAGGTCCGGTCGCTGAGCAAGACGATCAGAAGATGAATCATATCTTCAACAACATCAAGGTGCTGAGCATCATCCTGAGCTTCAGATTTGAGCTCGAATAAGCCCTTGACCCAGCTTTCCATTCCAAAGCGGTCTATGATCGAGACCAGTACTCGGCTGGGGTCACAAATCACCAAAGCAGTCTGAAGTAAAAAGATATCCCGATGATGAGATACATCTCGTTGACCGACACCACGATACGTACTGGCTTGATGTCGCAGGCTGATTCCATTGCGAACCCACATGTTGGCTTTGATCTGGGCAAGCCAAGCGCAAACACGGAGAGGGAAGTCGAAAGACGCGATGAGATAATCCTCTGCAGTGTAATTCTTTCGCGGCACTTGAGGTCTCCCCATCAGTCGTGGTTTAGATTTGAGCTCCTGTTGAGTAAAGCTCAGGAGGTTCCGCATTGTTGACACAGGAAGAGACCGGCCACACTCAATGAGCCAGGACAGTGTGTAGTGCAATGCATGGTGGAAACTGATCGCGTCCTTCTCGACAACGAACTTGACGACATCATACGATGACGATTCGCTATCGAACTCAAAATCATTTAATGTCTTAAAATGCACCTCGTCCTTGATTTCACCTTGCTTAAATCGATGACGTTCAGCGCCGATGGAGTTCAAGATGACCGTCTTCGCCGTGAAGCGAATTGCTTGTTGTAGGTAGTGAAACTCATCTGGGGGGCAGTTACGGAACGCCTCAGCAAGGTTTCGTGCTTGCAGGTTGATTTGCCTGGTTACAAGGGAGGCTGTAATCCAGGAGTCGGCCTCGTATTCCACGTGTTCGACCACAGCCCTGACGTTCGGCCCAATGCATTGATGTAGCTTGACAAGGTCAAGGAACTGCATGAGGTAGCGGGGCTCACATCTAACGCGTTCCTGTACATGAGGGGCGCCGAAAAGATACTTCAGGTCTTGGTAAAAGTGATACATGCGCCTGTTAGTTACCGACCCGCTTTCGAAGCCTAAGACTGCATCAGGGGAGACATCCCAAGGATGCCCGACTTGACGAGTTGTCAAGAAGGTGTATAGGATTGCCAACAAGCTGGTCATAAAGTTTCCCCGCTCAACAACTTCTGCAGTGATTGATGGGGTGGTGAGCATCTGAAGAGAAAGGTTGATGATGGAGTGATCTGGCTCTCGGTCTCCAACCAGATAAAGCTGAGCCAGGATTGTGTAAAGACTGGCGAATCTGAGGGCCAGTACTCTCTTGAATTCGGGAATAGTCACAACCGTAGAGATGTATAGAGCCCGAAGGTCGTTTCTCACCTTCTTCCACATCCGCAAATCAAATAGCAACAGCCAGTCGAGGCGAACACGGCGGAATACATCTTCAGCTGGAGGCACGTTCTCACGCTGTGTGTAAACGGCAGGTGTCTCGATCCAATAACGCCCAGGTCTAGGAACTAACTTCTCGGTCTTACCAGGAGTTTTGGGGATTTCCGCGTTCGCCTTTGCGTAAATCGAAGGAGCGATTAGGGGCTCCGCTGTATCCGAGTCGGATGGTGTTGCTTCTCTGTCCCTGGGTCTAGCTGGAGCCTCAGATTGTGTCTGGGCTTGGACTTGACCCTGACCCTGAGACGTAACTTGAGCAGGAGGAGGCGGTGGAGGTGGTGGATAGCCTGCCATTGTTGCTTCGTCTTCTTCCAAAGCCTGGTCGTTATCTCTCCAATTCATTCCAAGGTCTCCGACGTCTCCACGGGCATCGACCATCATGACGTCGTCATCCTCGTCTTCGTCTCCTCCAGCCACTGAGCTGGAAGGAGAATGTTGGTCTTGATCGTCCATGTCTGCATCCGCATCTTCTTCGTCCTCTCCATCATCGTCGGAGTCGTCGTCAATTTCTATCTGAACGCCGGTACCGGTGTTGGCTGCAGCCTGCAAGGCCAGAATGAACCTAGCATTCATGCCATCAAATCGGCGTCTGCTGTCGACAATCTGGTCATCCTCCTCCTCGTCATCAATCAGACCCATCGTATGAGTCGCTTGGCTCCCTTGACGCCAGGGATTCATTACCTGTTCACAAACTGTGCGTCGGAGAATACTGTGGTCGTGGCCGACAGAGCAACCAGATATATCACTCAACCACTCAACGAGGGTGCCGCACATTTGTTCGCGGAAAGTGTCTCTTGCAGACCGAATCGTGACTGTAACTCTGATGGCCTCCATTATAGCCGCCATGTCCAAGAGTCGCTTCACGTCGGGCATATACGTCAGGATACTTCGTCCGATAGCATCAGTCTCCCAGGCATTCTCTGCAGCCAGCTTACGGCTTTTTCGACAAGCGCGGGCGACCTGGTCCTGAACTTCTTGAACGGTATGTTTCTCGTCATTCCAAAGAATCAGGGCGAATTCTGTACATGGCTCGGCATCGGGACCGTAGTATTTCGAGGAGAGGCGTGATGACTGCTCATCTTCAAGAATCGATTCTTGTGTCTTGGCCTGTCGCAGCTGTTCTGGGGAGCATGAGATGACGTCGCAGATGTAGTCGAAAACACGACCGATGGTCATCTGTAGATTCGTGACAAGATCCTCAGGCAGACCGGCCGCCTCTTTTCCCTTTCCCTTGTCCGTACCTCCCTGAACGTGAGAGTGGATGGTGCAGAACAGAGGTGTTCGCCATGCCTCGTCATCTCCACAGTCACAGCAACCACTATTTCCTACTGATATGTGGATTCGAACCATGTGCCCTGTATGGTCGGTCGAGTCGAAGCACCGGGCGCATAGGCAGCAAGTTTCGTCGGTACCGCAGGTGCGGCACATGTACGATGCCTCACCAGGTTTGAAGATGTGCCCACATCGCTTCCCCCGCGCTGCCTCAGTATACTCTGCTCCCTCAACTGCGCCTTGAGAGTCGCTCAGCTTGAGTGTCTCTCCGATTTTACCGTCCGGGAAGAGCAATCGCATGTATTCGCTTTTTCCTCCAGCGAGAGACCAGAAGAGGCTGGTAAGCAGCTCGCGTGAAGCATCTTCGGTGAAGCGGTAGTTGAAGCGGGAGGGCAGGTCGGCCAAGAACTGGCAGAGCTGTTGCTCCTGGGTCGACATAGATTGGGCCATGGTCAAACCAACCTCATCGTAGCATTTATTGTGTGAGATGAAAAGAGAAGATGAGAAAGAGAGAAAAGTAGAGACGACGTCGATTGCGGTGTCGGCGATGTCGTCAGGTCGATTATTGATAGGCAATACCGAAGTGGGGGGTCCGCAAATATTGGAGAAAGGTTTGGTGGAACAGTTGCTCTGCGGATAAAGACGTCAGCGATTTGAACAGTGTAGAAGTAGAAAAGTAGCTGATTTACCTGTAGCAGCCCAGTAAAAAGACACAAAATCCAAAAGTGGCCGTGAATATGGCTGTTGCCAATGTCAGATTGCTTAACTTTCAAGCTGTCAAGCTGATGATGACAGTTTAAATATCTGGGTTGCGTTTTGCTACGTACCTTTTACTTAGTACTATACCGACCTGTTGTTGTTGCCTTGCATCCTGACACTGAATCACAGTGAGGTTTTGGTGCACCTACCTTACCTAGTCACCGAGGGGCAATACCTGCCAATCCAGCCCAGTCCACTGCACCACACACGTATGGATGAATTGCCGAAGCATTTCCAATTGGAGCTCTTTAGGTGCATACAGTCACATTCACAAGCAAACACGAATTGCCGTCACCACCTCACTCTCATTAGCAGTAAAAGTCTGATCATATATGTGCGCTGTGTCTTATGCCCATAAATTCATGTTATATAAGTTAACATACGAACAGTCAGTGGTGGTTAAGGCTATTACCAGTTCTAGCAATCAATAAATGGAAATAATGCATCAACAGAGGTAGGTAACGGGATGTCGTGTGTGTAATCAAGCCTCTAATCCTCTTCTAATTTCTACACGGCAAGTGGCACATAATCAATGCCTCGCCTCCCTCGGCCCCGTCCGTTGCTCCATGAGCAGGTCCATGTCCTTGTCAACCTCATTATTCCTCATCCTCATCGCCGCCCTCGAGGAACTTATGTCGGATATCCTTCCATTGTCGCTGCAAGCCCGTTAGCATCTGTCTCTCGCCAATTTCCGGTCTTCATCGCACGTACGCCTCGGTTGTTGTTGTCCCAGACTTTGTCCATAACGTTGTTGAAGCCACTGTATCGTAATCAGCGTCCTGTCCCCGTTGGTCCGAAGTCGTGCGCGGGCAGTCCTTACATCTCCCAGGCGAAGCCAGCAGTGAAAACGGTAGCGAGCATCAGGTAGTTGGTGGAGAAGAGGCTCCTGCAGAAAAGTAAATCTCGCATTAGTTTGGGTAATCGATTATCGTGTCGTCGGCGTCGTCGTTACTTGCCTGTAGAGTGTGTTGGCGAGGGCCTGTGAAGATGCGCGATTAGCCATTGCGGTCGGCGAGGGGAGTCTCGGAGTAGCCTCTGTCTTACCATTTTGATAGATGAGCGCAATTGAGCGTCTGTAACACGGCTAAGAGTCGGTGGTGGACGTCGGCGACGGTCGATTGTGAGGCTTCGGTTGAAGAATGAAGAGGTTCTAGAGATTATCAGGCCAGGAAATTCGCGAAGTTCCGGGGACAGCTTTACCTCGCCTGTGATTGGTCGGCTAAGCCAGATATCCCGAGCCCCGGTTTAATCGGGACGAAACTCACTTTCAACAACCATCTCTCACTTCATCGATGGTAATAATTATCAAGGAGCATCATTTGTTGCTAACGTTCAATGCTTTCTTACACTAACACAATATGAATACCCCCGCACAGGCTCTATCTTCAGTCAGCTAGCTTGACCAAATGCTCAGACGGGACTGGATTTATCAATTCAACTCCTATGTGCTAGGAACCATCGCCAGAGATACTGGAACGCAGTCAAAAGCACCGGTCTTCCTAAAGTTGATCCATCCCTGCTCTAGATGTTTCGGGCTTCTCCTGTAACTCCTCTTTTACCCTATCCTTCGCTTCTTTGTACCTACGCACTCTCTCCCTGAACCCAATATGTTGCTGGACTCGCGGACCCCTGATGGAGCTCATGACGCGAAGTGGTGGCCGTACAAATTCATCGTCAGAATCCAGCGACTTGTCAATCGTCAAATATTCAGCGGGAGGCGAAATCCATCTTCTGCGAAGGAAGCCTGGGAGACACACAGCAATCCACTCATCGGGACAGAGTCTGATTAGTGCGCCCCAAGGAACAGAGATGGCACCTAGGCCGATCGATAGTCCCCATTCTTTACCGTTCAAGCGAACAATCTCAAAGGCATCACTACCTACGAAAATTATGAGGACTTGGCCTCCAATCATGATGAGGTTGATTATAATGAAGAAAACATTGCGATGGAGACCTTCAAAGATGTTGAGCTTGTTATCCAGCCGACGGTTGCTAAAATTTTGGTTAGTGAAGTATCACTTATCAAAGCTTCGGCACATACTTGATTTCGTTGAAAATTTGCAACCAGACAAATGTGTTGAAGACGAGTGTCTTGAGCTGCTTGGTATCATGTTCGGAGTCTCCGTACCAGCCTAAAAGGGTCTTGCCACCAAAATTTAACACAAATGTGATGGCAAGTTGACAAATAGCCTGTCCTATGATCATCTTGGCCATTCTCAATGTAATGAGTGGTGCCGACTTTCGGTCAGGCTTCCGGTCAAGGACACTCCTCGTAGGGGGGTCTGTGGCCAATGCAAGGGCTGCAAAGGTGTCCATGATCAAATTGACCCAAAGGAGTTGGACAGCGTTGAGAACAGATTCCTGCTTGCTGCTTGCAACCGCTGAGACAAATGTCAATACCACTGCTGTAATGTTGACAGTCAGTTGGAACTACCATCATCCGATCAGCTAAACTTCATGGTTACCGTATGTGCAAGCTCACCTGAAGGAACTTTTTGACAGAATCATTAACGGCACGACCCCACATCAAGCCCTTGACAATGGAAGCAAAACTGCAAGTCATCAGTGGTGTCTTGCTCTAGTATACGAACCGCTCACTTACTTGTCATCAAGAAGGATAATCGACGATGCTTCCTTAGCCACTTCTGTTCCAGCAATGCCCATGGAGAATCCAATGTCTGCCATCTTCAAAGCTGGCGCATCATTCGTTCCATCGCCTGTCACTGCCACTGTTTCCCCGAGATCTTTAAGGGTACGGACCAGGATCCGTTTATCCTCCGGACTTGAGCGGGCCAGGACTTGAAGATATCTCACCTTTTGTTTGAGCTCTTCAGGTGGAAGTCTTCGAAACTCGGGGCCTTCCATCGCAATGCCACCTTCATCAGGACGGAAAATACCACATTCGGAGGCGATAGCAGAGGCCGTTTGGATATTGTCACCAGTTACCATTCTTACAAAGACGCCAGCCCGGCGACAGTCCTCAAGAGCACTGATTACAGTCGGTCGCAGCGGGTCTTTGATACCGTAGATTCCAATCAGTGTCATACCTTGGTGCACCGCATTGAAATCTGCCTGTTGCGGGTTATCCGGGGAGACAGCTCCCTCAGGTGGCCAGGATTCGAAGTCGCGATATGATGACCCGATGGTTCGGAGAGTCTGTCCTGCATAGGAGCTAATGATCATACCGACCATGTCTCGATCCGCTTCAGTCAGGGGAACGGGCATCGTTTCCCCTTCCGACACATTTTCGAGACACTTGGTACACTTTTCCAGCAGTATCTCAGAAGCGCCCTTTGCGTATGCGCGATACTTTCCACTGGGCAGCTTAACAATTACAGCACTGTACTTGTTCTTGCTATCGAAAGGTACTGTCTGCACGATATTGGCAGAAGATCGTATCTCTTGGATTGGCCCAGCTCCTAGATGATCTCGGCAATAGGTAAGTAAAGCAACCTCAGTCTTGGAACCAACGAATGTCTTCTGGCCATCCTGGTCACCTTCGAAGGCCGTTGAGTTGAGCACATTGGACTGGATGAGTAGAGCCTTGACTTGTTGACTTAGTCCATTCACGAAGTCGACGTCTGGGATATTGGGTACAGTGAGAGCCTTCCGTTCGATGTTCAAGGACTTGTCCATTGGCGGATCAGCACCGCCGAAACTGGTTGTTTTACCAAGTGTGGCGGCAACTACCGTCATTTTATTCTGGGTAAGTGTCCCAGTTTTATCAGAGCAAACAGTCGTGGCATTGCCCATCGTCTCGCAGGCCTTGAGGATTCGAACGAGATTGTTGTCGCGGAGCATCTTGACAGTCGCAAAGCTCAGTGCCAGTGTGACTGCCAAAGGTAATCCTTCGGGGACAGCCACTACAACAACAGTGACTGAGACGATGAAAATCTTCATGAATTCTTGGCCCTTCTCGGAGGGAGATCCGTGGTTGTTCGGAAGCTGAGCACAGAACTTGATGAAGAGCACGACGAACAACAATAGCGCGGCGCCAGCACCTACTTTGGCGATCCAATCTGCCAAGATGTTGAGCTTCTTCTGCAGGGGTGTGTCTTCCTGTTCGGTGCGGAGGGCCATTGAGATTCGGCCATAGCTGGAATTCACACCCACAGCAGTCACAAGAAATGTCCCATTGCCCTCATTGACCTTGCTTCCCGAGATGATGAAAGGATCGAGCTTCTCTGCCTCCTTGGTGTCGAGTTTCTGGATTGCATCGAACACATCTGCTGCCGGTGTCTTTCGGAGCAGATCCGACTCTCCAGTAGCTGAAGATTCGTCACACTTGACGGCGCTGCCTTGAATAAAGATGCCATCTACTGGTACGATGTCTCCCGTGGCAAGATGCATGACATCCCCGACCATTACGTCGCTGATGGATATCTCTTGGGACTTCCCTGAACGAATAACACTGACCATACGATCATTGGTTTTCTTAGTGAGCCGGGTGAACTGTCGCTGCATATGCCAATCGTTGATTGTACCGACCAGCACAACAATACTGCCCGCTCCTGTTAGTGTTACAAGTCTTGGCGTGACTGGAGCATTTACTCACACGATAGCAACAATAATTGCGACACCTTCAACCCATTCGACTTTGGGCTCACCTTTTTTATGCTCACCTCCAAAGGTTTGGTAAAGGCCTAGAGCTAGTGATATAATCGCCGCAATGGTCAAGAGAATGAGAACTTTGTCGTTATAGGTAGTCCAGGCAATCTCCAAGAGGGATTTTGTCTTCTTATCAGGAAGGCGATTGTCTCTGAAGATCTTTTTTCGGTCGGAAAAAATCCCAGTAGGGTCGGGATCCTCAGGAGGAGGAATATGAACTGCTGCTTCAGCATTACTCTCCGGTATTTCATCACCAGCCGTCCCGTGTTTTGGTGTTCCTTTTGGCGCAACTTCGTGGAATGCGACCTCTCTATCCACTGTGGACTCATCGGTACTGAGGCCAGCATTGCGATCTGTATGCAGTCCCTTCTCTATACCATCAATTCCCCCGAGAGCATAAAAGGCGTTGAGGCTCTTGGGGTTGAGCAACTTAGAAAGCTGGCCTGGGCTGAAAGCAAATTTGCTTTTCTCAGTTCTGAACATGTCTTCGGTTCCTGGGTCCGGAGTCAATGCATCTGAAGTGTCTAGTAGACTGGTTTTGGTGGCAACATGATCGTTGTCAGGGGATTTGGCTTCCTGCGATATATGAGGAGCTGCCATCTTGGCGATGGTGGTGAATGTTGGAGCTTCAGGGCCTAGATTGATAGTCGACTAACTCCTGAGAAAGCCTCGACAGCTTTTAAATAGGGTAGTATAAAAACAGAACAAGAATGCCACGATCAAGAGGCCTCCCTTTATGTTGTGAGTGAAGTTTGGTTCTAAAGTCTCTGAGGAGGGGAAGGGCAGGAAAAGCAAGTTACCGACTTATTTTGACAATGACACAGGCAGTAGCACTTGCCAGTGATTGGCACATTGTGTAAGGCAGATTGTAATGGGACGGATGGGACATTGCTGAGTTCATATACCTTAAAGTGAGGTAGGTATGCAACAGCGGTTAGATACATGATTAGTACTTGCTGGAGCAAAATAACCCCCGATTCATCCTTGTTGTGGCAAGGTATCTACTAGATGCTGGTTACTACTAGGTAGCCTTACCTTACCTTGTCTTGCCTGTTCTTGGTGCGTTGGCCTAAGAGTAAGGTGTTTCCGTACGCAATGGCACACTGCTAATATCCCTTACTAGGTAGGAACAGTATGTTTGGTTTTAAGGAGGCCCTTCCTTGATATTGAGGTGTGCAGTGTAAGTAATATCATGAGACTATCTCAGCAAGCAGACACGTGGGTGTGAAGGAGACCGCTTTGTGTCAACAACAATCACATACATCCAATTAATGATACACAAAGGACGATAAAGCTAGTTGATCGTGGGTCAAGTATTTGGTAGTGATACGCAAACAAAGATGGGCACACTTGGGAGAAGGTCTCAATTATTGAACTCCAAACACGAGTAGCATGAAAAAAGCCTGACAAAACAATATGCCTGACAAGCACACAATACGGTTCGAACAACCTTATTTTTGATGTGGCCAACGCATTCACCAAACAGCACTGGTTACACTGGTAGCCGAGGCGAGCCTTGTCCTGTATCCGTACTGTCACAAGCAAAGTCGTGCAAGAGGCTGCCATTAGGCGTAATTCCGTAGGTTCTCGACCTGCCACGACTTATGCATGGGGCAGCCAGTGACTGATTGCAGTAATTTAACTGGGTCAGATATGTGAAAGCCATTCTCGTTATGCAAGAAGCCTTGGTCAACGCTCATCAAATAACGGTGTGTTAAGCTTGAGCTGTGGCAGCACACCATTTCCATTCACAGGGGGGCCAGCCATGCACAGCATGTGGCATTTTCCACTCCGTATTGGCTATGTAAGACGTGGAAATCCTTCCATTCTCCTGGTGGTCTTACACGATAACCAACTAGATCATCCAGAACCATCACCATACCCCCATAGTTCAGCAAAGCCTTCATGGTGTAGCGAAACACATTCGAGATGAGAGCTGAGGAATAAGAAAATTAGGAAGTGAGGCTGCGTAACTTAGGCACTCTTCAGATATGACGGGTCAGAGGATTTATGTCGCTTACACCAGGGCATATCTGCAACGTGGGCATATGTCCTTTACCGTTTTACATGAGGAAAGGTTGAATCAAGGCACCCTGCAGGGCATCAAGCTCGAAACATCTACCAATTAGAGGGCTCCAGCTCAAATAAGCTCAATTAGCAGGGATACTCCCTTGTTGTTTGTGTCCAGTATGTACTAGGTACCTAGGTACCTAGTACTTATAGTAACAGCTTGGCTCCCACGGCCCTGGCGGAAATCTCCCCAAGAGGGCACAGGCGTGCTTGGGCAAATGTGATCATGTGTTGGTATACAATCGAGGGAGCGTGATGAAACACAATTCCAATGCATTAATCATGCAATGGTACTTAATCAAGGCTGCATCTGTGTATAATCCTGTGTTATACCCCGATGTAGCCACATGCATGTGGCGCTGCTTGCTTTCAGCCACTCGCAGCCCCTCCTCCAAATTGACCCCTCCAAGCCAAATTCCAGCTTTCAACCTGCTTCGGTACCTGCCGAGCAGATTCCAAACCCTGTTCGTCTGCGACAACGTCCAGCGTCGGACTCAGGCGCTCTCTCGAATCGAATTAACTCTCCTTTTGCTCCATTTCTTTTTTCTTTTCTATTTTCGTGATGCCTTCGCAGCCTTCGAACGCGGGTATTGTCACCGATGAGAACAGTGGTGACCGAGAGATCCCGCAGTCTGTCCGCGCAGATGGCAGTACCCGCAAAGCTATTAAAATTCGTCCGGGATACCGCCCTCCTGAGGATGTCGAAGTGTACAAGAACCGCACTGCCGAGGCCTTTCGCGAGCGCGGTAAGAAGATTGGCATCCCAGGTGCCACGAGCTTGAAGGAAGAGAGCTCCGAACAGAACTCGGCTGCAAGCAACAAGAACGCCAAGCGTCGTGAGGCTCGGAAAAAGGCAAAGGCTACAGAGGGTGGTGCTCCAGCCCCTGCGGAAGAGACAAAGCCCGAGGAAGTTGATCCCGAGGTTGAGCGCGAGAAAAAGGCCCGAAATCTTAAGAAGAAGTTGAAGCAGGCTAAGGACCTCAAGAACAAGAAGGAAGGTGGTGAGGCTCTACTCCCCGAGCAAATCGCAAAGGTGATCAAAATCAACGAACTCATTAGAGAGTTGGATGCGCTCGGTTTCGACGCTGAGGGTGAGCCTAAGAAGGCGGCCACTGACGACGAGGGCGAGAAGAAGGACTGAGACGGTTTATGCGACTTCGACTCAAGAATATCACTGCATTTCAAAGTGCTTCGAACAGCCGCTGGTATATCCAGGGCTGCGTTTCCGGGTAAACAATATACTTCTCACCAGGACATTATAACCTCTGGTGCCAAGTCGGATGACGAAGATACATATTTTTGCGACCTATACCCAACTCATCATCATCAACAGGCCGTCTCCAGCTATTTAAGAGGTCGCTTAGCCAGACTCTTGGTCCTTGTCTTCACTTGGATGTACCTGGCCCTTCATTCTAAGATCGGCACACCTTCTGCTCTTCCCGACGCCCTTGTCCATCTTTAGGACAAGCGAGCAATAGGCACGATGCGCTATGCGCGCAATGGAAGCTTCAGGCTGGGTCGGGATGTACCGAAAATCGTGTTTCTGAGTAAATTATACATCTAATGAGAGCTACGAAATTCCTCGATATGCAATCGTCTTTGAGCTTGGAAAATCGGTCTTTAGAGGAAATGCCGAAGGACTTTGCATTCACAAATGCCGTGCTGGTGGTGAGTAATCTGATGTAGAGAATCGTCTGTCTGTATACGCGTGGATTGCACCGTGTCTTTCTGTATTTCAGTAACACACTTCCTTTCCTGTATACCTTGTACGTTGCTGTTTATTCGAAGAGTAGTAATGATAACCACATGATGGTTTGCCACGAGAAAGTATTGTTGCATGATATACAGTAACCTAACCACCTCGCATAGCAAAGAATCAACAAGAAGTGCATTCACTTCGATGACCAATTGTAATACAAATAAGACAAATACAGCATCGTTGTCTCTAATCCTGTATCACTGTTTCGAGAACGGGCTGAGTGATGCAGGGTAGGCAATAGAACTCTGACAAAATAACCAAAACACATGGGTATGGGTAGCCACAAATAGTGGACAGTTTAGGCTGACCAGTGGACTCAATAGCATTTTAATAGGTATACGAATAAAATAAAAAACAGTTGAAGGTCAAATAGCAAGTAAATCTAGATCTATCACATTCTGTTCATTGTCACACCGTAAATATCCAGAGATAGAGCCACTCGTTACCTTGTTTTCTTCAACTGCCCCAGGTCCCTTAATGAGATACCTGGACGGGACGGGAGCTTTGCGCGTAGCATATGCCGAGATTCTGCCGGTGCAGCTCGAGCCCGCTAGTGGAAGGCTCCAGCTGGTGAGGTAAGCTCTCTATCTCCCATGAGCAACCACCATCACCATCCATCCAAACACCTTTCCGTCAACATAAACCGAGCTTTCGATACCCGACAGACAACGCCCAAGACCGACGAATTGTCAAGAAAAGAAGAAACATTAACAGTATAAAATTCGCGAAAATAGGAACGGAATAAAGTCATTCACAATGTCTGCCGAAGACGAGCGCCAGGCTGCCCTCAACTCCTATCGCACCAAACTCATGGAGTCGCGAGAATGGGAGGCAAAGCTCAAGAATCTGCGCTTAGAGATCAAGGACATGCAGCGAGAGTTTGACAAGACCGAGGACAACATCAAGGCGTTACAGAGTGTGGGACAGATCATCGGCGAGGTACTGAAACAGCTTGATGACGAACGATGTGAGGGCGAACAACATATGGACTCGTACAAGATGGACGGATACTAACGGTTATACTCGCAGTTATCGTCAAGGCCTCATCGGGGCCACGATATGTTGTCGGATGCAGATCAAAGGTCGACAAGGTCAAGCTCAAGCAAGGTACCCGTGTTGCGCTCGACATGACGACACTCACCATCATGCGAATGCTCCCCCGCGAAGTCGACCCCTTGGTGTACAACATGTCTCTGGAGGACCCAGGGCAAGTCAGCTTTGCTGGTATCGGTGGATTGAACGATCAGATTCGAGAGCTCAGAGAAGTCATTGAGCTCCCCCTCAAGAATCCCGAACTGTTCCTCCGAGTAGGCATCAAACCTCCCAAGGGTGTCCTGTTATATGGCCCTCCCGGAACTGGAAAAACTCTACTGGCACGAGCAGTTGCTAGCAGTCTAGAGACCAACTTCTTGAAGGGTATGGGTCACGCGCTGATCTTATTCTAAGAACGGTATCACTGACAGCAAACTAGTTGTTTCTTCCGCTATTGTCGATAAATACATTGGAGAATCTGCAAGACTGATCCGCGAGATGTTTGGCTATGCCAAGGAGCATGAGCCTTGCATCATTTTCATGGACGAAATTGATGCCATTGGTGGTCGTCGTTTCTCTGAGGGCACTAGTGCTGATCGTGAAATTCAACGAACCCTCATGGAGTTGCTCAACCAGCTGGACGGTTTCGACTATCTGGGCAAGACCAAGATCATCATGGCAACCAACCGACCTGACACATTGGACCCTGCGCTTCTTCGTGCTGGTCGACTGGACCGAAAGATCGAGATTCCTCTGCCCAACGAGGTCGGACGCCTCGAGATTCTCAAGATTCACTCACAAAGCGTGGTAGTCGATGGAGACCTTGATTTCGAAAGCGTGGTGAAGATGAGTGACGGGCTCAACGGTGCTGATTTGCGAAACGTTGTTACTGAAGCGTAAGTCTCCATACCCACACAGTAAAGGAGAAGAAGTTGAGCTTAATGAATCTGACATGCATACAGCGGTCTATTTGCTATCAAGGACTACCGAGACTCGATCAATCAGGACGATTTCAACAAGGCTGTTCGCAAGGTCGCGGAATCCAAGAAGTTGGAGGGCAAGCTTGAGTACCAGAAGCTGTAAGCGGCGGGGGGGTATGTCATTCCAGACCAAGACGGATAGATATAACAGCGGAAAGGTGCATGGGAACCTAAGGATGACGGAAGTTGATGGACCCAGCGTTGCTAGGTAATCCGTGTAAGACTGTACAATAGAGTCAGGGCAAACAGCGATAGATTAGCTCAGCCCTATAAGCAGGAATGTACATGGCGTCCTGGAAAAGCAGGAAAGTTTCTTGCGACTACCACAATCATGTTTTACGAGGGTGAGATTCATATGCCAATGCCTGCAACATAAGCAGCCAGATCCTTTGCCATGAGTTGTGTCGCAAGCCGTTGATACAATTGGTGAGAGGCTAGAGATGCCATGAAACCACCGTCTTGGCTCGCAAGGCTGATTCTTCTGAGTGAGACTGTCGGTCGGCGGCCAAAGTAAGCTCAGGAGGAGTAATATTATGAAATTATGCAAGATGAAGTCTGTTATACCACTAGTAGTAGTAAGCAAGTAGTCGAGGATGAACGGCTGAAGTCAGGTCGTGTCAAGCACACCAGGATAACGGAGCTTATGGCATCTTCAAGTTTAGGGCTGAGGGGCATTTTCAGCTTGGCGTTTTTGGTTCTACAAAAGGCGACTTTTTTCTGATAGTGTGCTATAGATTGTACTATAGATTTCTAATTGTCAACTGTCTTTTCCCTTAGGTTGTTAGTGCTGAAGAAAGGACAGATAGACGATTGGTGTAAAAGGATTCCTTCTCACATAAACAAACAGCCACAGCAACAGGAGGACTCTGACCAGGGTTCACCTTAACTAAGCACCATCCTTTAATGATGACAGTGGGAACTTGCCCTGCTCAGCGGGGACGCTGCTAGGCCAACGTGGCTGATGTCAGAGAGCTGGATGGTCTGTTCCTACAGCTCACCCTTGAAGGAGAGCGAGCGTATCCGTAATCTCCATTGAAACCCAAGCCTGAGGATAAAGGCAAGGCTAAAATGGAGAGAGGCATAGAGTTGATATCTTTAACATGGGGGTCTCGGTTTTGGAAGACGATGACGTATATAACGAGATGGATGCTAACAATAGCATCGCATATTGGTTAAGGTCCGGAACTAGTTAATCGGCAGCTCAACCGACGGCGGAAAGCGAATCAAGAGGAACAAAGACCGAAAACAAGATTGATAGGAATGAATGCTACGGAGAAAAACATGGGCTAGAATACATCGAGAAGAAGAAAAAACAAGCCAAGAAGTGCGCTTGCACTTTGAGATGGGAAACAACGCCGAGCGGAACGGGATTGGCGCTAGTTACTAAGTTAGAACGGGTTGCTATTCTTAGTGAGAATGATTCTTTTTTTTTGGTTGGGGCGATTGAGGCTGTGAAATCCTAATAAGTGAACTGAAGCGAAGTGATTCAACTTCGAATCGACACAGGCACAAACAAACACAAGGTATTGGGTGAGTGACCCACGACCTAGGGACGATCCATCTGATGCTAAGGCCATCAATGCATCACTGTCCAGGTACCCATGAATACAGAACCCCCCAAAGAAAGTCAGTGTCAGCTATGTACTTGTTGTCGTAGTGGTATTATCTACTATAGCACAAGCTCCAGGATTAAGGAAGAGGAAGAAAACAACGGGCGAATTCAGGGGCACGCATTGCATATCTGCATATGTATGCACACCTCCACAGGAAGAGATGCAGGGGATCTCCCAATGCCGACTGGTAGCTTCCGCAGGCTAACACTGAGCGAGTGACTGTGAGGGAGTCCCTGATACCTTGGGCTTGGCTAGGTAGGCCGGGAGTCAATACGAACGAACAAAGGCGCGAGTGGGGGAGACATTTCTCGTATGGAGGCGCAGATCTCTCACTTCACGATAACGCTGCCGTTCCTCTTTCTGGTCTCTAAGTGGTAGAACGTAGAACGAGTTGAAACGAGCTGCAAGCTTCCGCTCTTCTTTTGGTGTTGACAAGGCTCGGGCTAGTCGGGAACCCCGTGAGGCTGGTTTAGGTGTGCTGAGGTCTAGGTGAGGGTGGAGGCGGAGGAGTGGTGGATGACGATGTTGGTGGTGGGTTCTGCAGATATGATAAGTGACAAACAACCAACTCCATGCATACAGATGGTAACATCAGAAAAGATCGCGTTTCGACGTAAAAAGAGTGCGGTGAAAGAGGGAAGTCTATTAGTAACTTCCCGCACCCGGTGCAAGATTCAAAGTTCATAATCAGATTAGCTTTGTAGATCAGGAACTTGCCTGTGAGAGGTCACCATAATGGGTTTGTGAGATTATTGTTAGTTCCATACATCTTGGGTACATCTACCTGCACATGCGGCTCAGCGAGATGCGTTGCCATGACGAAGGTTGAGAGGTAAACGGGACCTAAGCTTCACGATCTAACTTGAACTGTGACAGACCTGGAGTTGCACCAGGGTGTTCAGGCACCGCGTTCCAGGCCCTGGAATTATTAAAGCGCGGGCTAGATTCAGAGAGGCAAACAGCGATCGGTATTCTTGGAAACTTCGATACGTGGGTAGTTGTTATAGATGATTACGAGCCTGAGCCCAAAGCATTGGAAAGCAAATCAGAGGCGGACGAAGACTAGGTATGAAGCCTTGGTGTGGTTTTTGGTGTTGGACCCTTATGCAACCATTAGCCATGGCTGACAATGGCTTCCATTCTGTTCCAGCTATTGTCTCGAAAGCCGCGAGCTACTGCCACGTCCACGATAACAGATGTCGTGTAACAGGATCAATTGGTCATCTGTTGGTTCAGCTGTATGATGATGGCCAGTCCTCAAATATACAGTACCTTAGACCAAGGTAAGGTAGTCAACTCAAAACGCCTGATGGTGGTGTATCCCTGAACCATCTCAAACTGTGAACTGCCCCTCACAGTTCAGGGTCAGTTGCTATGGAGGAGTGTGGTTGTTGTCGATATGTAAGAGTTGTAGGCATTCCCAGGATATTCCTCTGTTACCGCTCCCTTGCCTTGTCTTGCCCACTTCCCGACAGTTCGTTCGTTCCTCAACCTCTCTGTAAATAGATCGGCGAGCAGATAAAAATATCTACAGGCCAGACCAGACCAGACCAGACCAAACCAAACCAAACCAAACCAAACCAAACCAAAAACATGGAATCTCTCACCCCTGTCTGGGCCTTGTCGAAAATACCCCCCCACTGTCATCCCCAACCCCACTTTGCCCACCAAGACAGCAAGCTGCCTGCATGCAGAGCAAAAGCGAGTGTGAGAGAGCCCGACCTTGCTGAGTTGCAGGTCACTTTTGAGTGAGAACCATAAGGTAGCGGAGTGTATATACCTACTACCTTAGTACCTAAGCATTAGGGAGCTTAGCCTCCTAGCCTCCATGCTCACCTCACTGAGGGTGCGGGCCAGAGACTCCACACCATGAGAAGCTGGGACCATCCTCTACGGAGACCGCTCTGCCCGCCTTTGTCCTTTCGCCTTCACCCAATGTTGTAAGGCAAGTTAAGTTGCTGGAGCTCAAACGACTACATATACAACCATCTCCTCCTCCCTCCTCACCTTTCTTGTTCTGCTCTTCTCTCCTCTTTCTCCTCCCTCATCTACACCTTATTGCTTCTTGATACCCCGTCCTCAAAACTCTTCCGTCTATTTCCTCTCTCTTATTCTCCCCCACACATATCCGCTCGCTATCGGCTGTGCTCTACTCTCACCGACCGTCTCGTCTATAAACGAACCCATTGTCCACGTTTTTCCATCGCAAAGAGCTCAGTCAACATGTGGTAAGGAAGCTTCCTCTTCCTCGTCGCCGTCACCGCCTTTGTTACCGCCTAGCCTTTTCGCCTGCCCCGCCAGCCACCGAGCCTCCACCGATTCTTTGCTTGCGACCGACGCAGGCTAAAGATGGTATGGATGTTTATGGTTCAAGGCGAAGGACGGGAGACAAACGCTGGGCCTCAAAGAAGGAATTCGGCGGCTCAATTGGTGGAATAAAATAACAATAGCTAACCATTACGATCAGTGGTATTTTCGGATACATCAACTACCTGGTGGAGAAGGACCGCAAGTTCATCCTCGACACTCTTGTCAACGGTCAGTAATTGCTTATCCTATCCTCATGTTCACAAGCACAAGCACAAGCATAATCATAATCATGGGCTGCGCCCATGTTTTCCCCCTCCTCAGCTGCCCCTCACCACCCCTTTCATCAGCCA
>JAAOAN010000450.1:0-61436 GCA_013396205.1 Fusarium mundagurra | reverse complement strand
ATGCCATGGATTCCGTCGATTGAAGCTACGGCAGATGAACACGTTCACTTTAATCCCAATGTGCTAAATGAGTCAGAGGAGATGTTGAGCAAGGAGAAGAATGACTGGCGAAGCAGTCGCGTATTTTTCATTAATAAATACATAGAATAGGTATCTAAGAAGCCTTCCCGGTAAAAAAGGTGAAGATAAAAGAGGGAATCACTTGTAAATCACCACCAAACTCCCATCCCATAAATAAATCCGTAAATTCAGGTTAAATTACCCAGTCAAATCATTTAGCCATGGAGATTCCGTTTCCTGCCTCGAGGGTATCATTGGAGTCAATTGAGCATCGTCGGTCCTTGACAAACTTGGGCCACGTGTTGGTCAGCACAAGATACTTGATGTGCTTCTCCGAGTCGTCGAAAATCGTCGCATCAAAGCCCTCGGGGATGTCTCCCCAGTACATAGCCTTGTCGCTCATGTATCCAGTATCAGCGACAGAGTCAGCTGCCATTATACCTGTCTCGGAACCGTGTGATGACGCAGCTGAGGACTTGACTTTGGTGGGTGTTGTCACCATCTGGAATGTCTCGAATGGCAACGCCGGGTCAACCTGCTTCTTGTCGCCGTAGAGAATGCGCGCAGAACTCTCAAAGACACCCTCCAGTATTTTTTGTTGTTGCGATGACAGGTTAATCTGGAACTCTGCGTCGCGAGAGCTGATGAAGCCGGTGTAAATGCGCAGAGCGCTGTTAAATCTCTCGCGGACGAGTTCTTGCACTGACGGTTCCTTGATCTTCTCCGGGTCGCGCACAGCAGGCGGTAATGAAGACTTCCACTCAGCGACAGCTCGTAGAAAGGCAATGTTCTCTCCCGAAAAGTCACGAAGAGCTGAGAATTGCTGAAGAGGTTCGGGGTTACGCTCAAGGACGTACTCGAGAGCTTCCATGGTGAGTATACTCTCACCGGAGGCGCTGCTCTTGACAGATCCGTCCTTGGACCAGGACGTCAGAGCAGAGGGCGCAACAGTAGTAGAACCAGTAGCGACAGATCGAGCACCATTGGTCGCCGCGCTTTTGTTGAGCTGCCATTGAGCGATGGAGTCGAGGGTCTCTTGGCGAAGGTTCTGGTGCTGGATGACTTCCCAGCAGGGCCAGAAAATGGTAAAGATCTCGATGGCCATGATGGAAATGGCGAGCCTATTGTGCGACAGTGAGCGGGGATGTTCTTAATAGGGAGACATTACTGAGGTAGGTGGCTTACCATTGAGGAGGAATCCAGTAGTGATTGATGGGTGCCATGGCAGGCACATACAAGGCGATGAGCCACATAGGAGTGGCATGGAGGCTGAATGTCTCGGTCAGTTTATGGTGTTGGCCCTGGTCAAGGGATAACTCACTTAGCAATGCAGCATGCGACGGTTTGGACCCTCCATCCCTGCGTGTCGTTGACACCGCGGGCCTGCCAGAGGATGTAAGGGGCGACGATCCATGCCCAAAGGAATTGCCAGAATACAGAGGGCCACCTTGCAAAGAGAGAGTCAGTATCATATCGCGATGGGATCAGATCGAAGGGGGAGTATGCTTACCATTCCCAGCCCTTTCCGACCTGAGACTTTCGGTACTCCTCGGAGCCGGGATGGACCTCCGTGCCGGCAACACCCCAGGAGGGATGGAACTTCTTAGATAAGCACCACATGATGATGGTGAGGATGAACTGCATACGTTAGCATCGCCGTGCACATGTGTGAATGTATCTCCATACCTGGACCACCATTCCCAGTCCAACCGTAACAAGGATCTTCTTGGAGTAATCAAGCGCCTGAAAGCGACCAAGCAACGAACCAGGACGAACACGACTCTTGGAAGGCTTCTTCTCATCCGAAGCAAACAATTCCTTCTGCTGTTTGGCGACATGTAGGAAACGGCTGTTGGAAGCGTGGAACAAGGCGATGCCAAAGGGGAAGTACAAGCTCATGATCCAGAACTCGCCCTCCGGTGTAAACAGCGGGAAGTACACATATCCGGTCTGAATGGCTCCCCAGTACATATGAAGAAGGATGATAGCGGCGAAAGAAAGCGGTAGGTCTCGGATTCGCAGCATGGGCATGTCGCGCCGTCTCCAGAGGAAGACCATGCCGCCCGCGACGATGAATGTCCAGACAAACGTCCAGACGATCCAGAAGATGCCGAGGGCATCGAATCTGGCCTCGGGTTTTTCGGTTGCGGCCATTGCAGCAGCGGGTTTAAGAAAAAAGTGTAATATCGATGTTGTCGAGGTGTTAAATTGAGGAATATGGAAGTTATTTTATTGTAAGGAACGTGGGTTTGGAAAAGGAGTGTGTCGGGTTCTCCGCAACACAAAAACGGTTCGAGAGAGAGCAAGCAAGAGAGCACAAAGCGGAGATGACGACGATATATAGTAATGCGTTTATCGAGTGTGATTCCCCAAGCGTCCAGACGCTAAACAAGGATTAACGAAATCTCTTGCAGTGAAGAGCGAGCAAGCGAGTGTGAAAGTGGGAAGAAAGATCGAGAGAAAGAGAATGATGTAGCAAGAAAACACGCCCCCCAGATAATGGCCCATCTCTCCCTTGCGCACACCCAGTAGCTGACCTGAGCTTGGGCTCGGGAAAGCCAGGTTAGTGCCGTTCTAAGCTCCCGACCTCCGGCGATCTTGGCCCGTCTTGGGGTAAGGCTGCCGCCCCTCCCCTGTGAGATCCAACCCGCAGTTCGGGATAAATTCACGAGAGAAAAGCTATGTCCACTTCGCTCAGACTGACAGCAGAAACTAAAAGGGATATTGGGGTCGTGAACAGACCAGTTCGCGAGATGAAAATTGCAGATCGACGTCTCTGATGTTTTGCCAGTTTCTGTTTTTTGTGATGCATTGGTCTGGGGGTGTTTTTTCTTTTTGCTTCTTTGCGTAAGGGCGGTTTGAGACATTAACGACCATGGCAAGGATCATCCATCCTGTGTGACCAACATTTGATTCATCGTCGGCGACCGTGAGGATGATCCAAGCGCCCTTGCATCGCAATGCCCAGCATCTGTTCAGCCACGAGCGTAAGCTTGCTTTTCTTTTTTTCACTGCTATCACCTGTCCACGTTACGTCTCTCTTTTCTCTTCTTACCATATCATCTCGGGGCGCCATGATTGCTGACCGAGTCTACGCCACAGTGAGAAAAAACGCCAGTTGAGTTTGTTAGTGAAACGCAGCACGAAAAGCTTGTGACCCCCGAGTACTCTTACTGTACGTCCAAACGGCCGCATCAATGTAACGGCCGCGTTGCATTTGGATTTGAATGTCTTGTATCGCGGAGGCGGGGCCGTGAAAGATGGGAATTGAAACGGCTGGCGGAGCAGTTCGTCCACCGCCGTTTTCTATCGTCTTTTTCATCCCTTGCGTCTGGTGTTGTGCTCTGCTGGCTCTGGCTCTCCCTTGCAGTGATGAGCATGTGCTGGAGGTAGGGAGACACAGACACAAGACACAGTGAGTGAGCTGCATGCTTTACCGGGGCTGTATCCACTGTGATTTAACGTTAGGTTACCGTTTGGTTCCTGGCGCTTCGCGTTTGAGTTCATGACGGCGCTGAGTTTCTTTTTTGTAGGCTGCAATCACTGTAAGTTTCCATCGCGAGTTTGTTCGAGCAAAAGAAAAGAAAAGGATTGCCGGCGCGATGATGTTGCATTGGAATCAGGGAGTATCCCCGGCGAATGTCACCCCCACCCGAGCGCGATAAACGAAGAGCTGAAGTCGATCCTGAGTGCCATCCCATCACCATCACCTCGCAGCCAGTCATCACATTGCATTGCATCAATTGGTTTGGCGTTGGCTGCATCGTTGGTGGCGGCTAGTCCAGCCAGCCTCAGTTGATTGCGAGACACGCTGTGACTTCCGTCCAGCCGCAAAACCGTTTTCATAATACCTTGACATTATTGCAAGAGGCGCACATTTAGCGCTCAGCGAAGAAAAGCCCACGAGGAATTGTGAGAGGACAGACCATCAGTCCACACAAATGTGAGTGAGGGCCTCAAATCTGATCGGTTGTAGATCTCAATAACCCGAGCAAGATGCAATCGCGGGCCCTTGAAATGACGGCCCAGAACCAGGGCTCGACGAGAATAACTACTTTAGGCTGGGCATCAAAAAAGAAATGATCTGCCCAATCTTGTCATCATAAGCGACGCTGCATCGTTTACCGGTTCTTGGGGTTTTGGCCTCTCCACTTCAGCCAACTCCGTAACAGTGCAGCACGAGCACGAGATGATTGTGCAACGAGACTCGGTGTTTTGTGAGCACAAATTCTGAAGCAGTAGTTATCGCGTGGCAAGAGGAGACTTTACTTCAATTGTCCTGGTTTCCAGTGGCACAGCTAGCTCTCGATATCCCGTAGATGCCGTTCCCGCTTTGGACACCTTGTGAGCTGTCAGGAGATTGCGCTGTGGGGAAGAGATCGGCACTGACTGAGAAAAAGTGACCAGTGATTGCACCGCACCTCGCACCAGTAAAATCACCGAGTCTTGCAATGTTTGCTCCTCAGCCGCGACAGAGCAAAACCCAATATTAACTCTCGGTTTTATCACAATCACTCTTGGTAAGACAAACAAACACACAAACAAGGATCTTGAACAAAAACCTCCGAAGATCACAACATCTCCACTCTTTGGTCACTTTTGACACGATCTTAACCGACTACGACCCCTCAATCCTTGCGCCAGCTCGTCAAGGGCCATTAAAACAATCCATTTCAACAGTGGCAAAGATCTGCACTTTCAGTTCCGAAACATATCGGTGCGACTTGGCGGGTTCAGCAACGGTAATAATAATAATAATAATAAAAATACGGTGCTCACTTCAATTCAGGTCAATTTACGCCGTCGCGGGAGAAATCAGTTCCGCGCCTGAAGGGTTTCATTGATACAATATTAGTGCCGTCGCCAAGAACTAAATGCCAATACTGAATAGTAATCTTTTTTCTCATTGAAGCCGTGCTCATTCAAACATCTTGGACAGGTTCTGGACAGGCCACGCCCTCGCATCTCGAAACTTGTCGACTACACCCCTCAGCGCCCTCCTTTCATACAAATCCGTGAAAAAGTCGCCGTACAACTCCATCCCAAACGCAGCGTGCACAAGAGCCGGTGGACACCCCGGATGGCAGAGACTGATCCCACACAGATCAAGTATCATCTGCCGTACCTGATTTTCGATTTCTCTCCACTGCGCACGTGTCGATGAACTTCCCCTGGTTTGACGTCAGTGGATCATGATCATCTCTCCCTAAAGTAAATTAAATTAGATTGACTTAACCTACCCGAGGAAGGGGTTCTCTGCCATTAGCACCATCTTCGCTATGATGCTCAGCTGCATGGTTGTCACCTCCAGCGCGGACGAGTACCAGATTATCGGGAATATTTCTCCATTCGACCTGTCAGCTGGTCGTACATAGAACGGCTGATACTCCCTCCGTGCTTCGTCCTCCAGAACCTCGCCCTGCTTCTGGAGTCGCACTGAAACCCGTTAGTTACACGATTAATTACTCGAGGGTAGTACTTGCGCCATTCTTGTTCGGAACCATCAGCCCATCGCCATTTCGCAACCTGCGCCGTGTGAAGAACAATCTTATTCGCCTTTGACGCACCATGTCCATACTCTGGATCTAGAACCATCTTTGGCGGATGCCGCTTTGTGAACGAGTGGTACAGCTCCTGGCGAACAGCCATCCAATACGCCGCTTGGATAAGTGATCGGCGGCTAAAGAGGGTCCTCGACGGTGGACTTCGCAAAACAGCGTCTATGATGGCTAGGAAATTAACCTGAGGCTTTGCGTTCCGCCTTTGGTTCCGCTCCTGCTCTTGATCTTCCTCGTCGTCGATCTCTTCCAACTGCCGCAGAATAACTGCAACCTTTCAGCGTGCGCTAGTGTTAGTGGAGGTTTTGGTGAGTCTTACCAGCTGTGGCGATGATGCTCTCAAGCTTTTCGTCGTCTTGGATTAGGTGAAAGTCTCGTAGGGCGGGGATGCATTTTAACGTGTATTCTACTGCGTCGTGGGGCGTGAGTTTGGGTAGTAATTGGCCTTGATAGAGAATTCCCTGTGGTGTTTTGTATTTTGGCAAACGGCTTAGATGGCGCGCTGAGAGGGCGAATATGGCGTAGAGAAGTGGCGGATGGTGTCGAGCGCGGAGCGGTACAACGAGTTGAAAGTGCCGCCTCTCATCGCACAAGTCAAGCTGCTCACGTTAGCATTGATCATCAGATATAACCGGATCATCGGTACCCAGTGTGACAGCTCTTCAACAAAGTACCGAAGCAAACACGCCTCTTGCGGATCCTCAAGAGGAAATTTCGTTACTTCCCCTGAGCTGTACGGCTGGTGTGATCGGGGAGAAGTAACATGATCTTGCGGTGGACCATACGGAGATGAATGGTCGTGGGTTACGGTGTATGCGCTCGAGGTGCTCGGCAGGTCCGTGGGTGATCGACCTGGCCATGGCGAAGAAGGGTAGCTAGGTGAGTTTCCAGATGATGTGTTTGCCACTGGGAACACTGGGTTGTTTCTTCGGGGTTCATTGTAAGTAGTTTCTGTAGAGTCGTTGAAATTTGCTGGGGTTGTTGAAGATGCACTTGCACCTCCTTCCAGTGGACTTTGGGGATTGACATTGACTGTTGAATGATTAATGCCTTTCTTAACTGCGATATTATTTTTGGTGAAGGACTTACAGTCTCTAATCTCACTGTTAACCCAAGTCTGGTTCGTCAAAGGTCCAGTTGATGAATTCCGAAAGACAGTTTTCTTCGCAGGTCGAGCACAAGGTAAGTTCTTGACGATACAGCGATGACACCTCGGCTGTCCTTCATCGCCTATAATTAATCAGTAATCTTTCGCTATCCATGTCTGCTTGGTTCAGTGAATTCGCCTACATTTGACATGTTTTTCTGAGCATCAGTCAGCACCCCGCATCCAGCCACTGACGCGACGATCTCACCTTTACACTGAAGACATGGTCTCTTTACAACTGGCATCGTTCTCAAGCAATTTTTATGAGACTGAAAAGATGCTGCGATATTGTAATCGAGACTTTCTCACTGGGTATCCACCACTGAAGGGCTCATTGCGAAGCTTTTCCCATCACGTGCGGTGGAATCGCTGTTCTCTCCGAGACGTTGACGCGACTTAGGCTACCCTACACATTTCCAGATTGCGACCTTTCAAGTTGTAGCTTGGGGCAGAAAGAGACGAAATGTCATCATTAATCGGTATATGTAATATTTTGGCTCTACAAGAACCGTCGCCGACTAGAGAGAATGATGATTGAAGCTGTTGGGCGTACATTAATTGAAACTGGTTTAGCGTGATCCTTCTGTTATGCTAGGTGTCAGCCTCATCCCAACCTCAACCGTGAACACCATGCTCTCACAAACACCAGAAATGTCACGAACAACAAGATCAGCTACCAAAAGACTCACCCGTCTCCAAACCCCATCCCCAGCGCCTACACCCTCTCTCCCATCCCCTCCAGAAACCAAACTCTTCCCAACCCCATCCTCATTCGAATCCTACCTCTCCCAAAACCACTCCACCAACCAAACCGGTCTCTGGCTCAAAATCGCAAAAAAGAACTCCCCCATCCCCTCAATAACATACGACCAAGCCCTCGACACAGCCCTCTGCTACGGCTGGATCGACGGCCAGCGCAAATCCCTCGATGCCACCCACTTCATACAGCGCTTCACGCCGCGTCGCAAGAAAAGTCTCTGGTCCCAGCGCAACGTTAACAAAGTCGCGGTTTTAACGGAAGCGGGTCGTATGAAACCTGCGGGGCAGGCGGAGGTTGATGCGGCGAGGGAGGATGGGCGCTGGGATAGGGCGTATTCATCGTCGAGTAATGTAATTGTGCCAGAGGATTTTGAAAATGCGATGGAGGGGAATGAAGCGGCGGGGGAGTTTTGGAGGGGGCTGAATAAGACGAAGAGATATAGTTTTTTATGGAGATTGGAAACGGCGAAGAGGCCTGAGACGAGGAGGAAGAGGATAGAGCAGTTTGTTGAATTACTTGCTGCGGGGAAGACTGTTTGATCCATCGCTGGGATTGTTCTCTATTATATTACAAATATACGGATACTCAAACATGATATACGAAGTGAGAATGTTATGGAATTAATAGTCATCTTCATCATAGCCATCCTCGCCTTCTCCATCTGACTCATCCGCCATGCCCATAGTGAAAGGATTCCGCTCTTCATCGTCATCTTCGCTCTCCTCGTCAGCAGTCCTGCTGCTTGCGTCTGAATCACCGTCCACTGGGTTTTCCTGCCGATGGAGACGTAGTCTCTCAGCGAGAGATAACTTCTTGGGCGGTGCGTCTTCATCTTCTGACTCGTCGCTTTCTTCTTCACTTTCTTCACTGGAGGAGTCGCTTGCGTCAGGCTCTTTCGACACGCCGCCTTCGTCTTCATCCTCATCATCTGACATGACCGCCCTAGAGCGCTGTCGTGTTTGGTCTTGCTGCACCTCTGGCTCGTCATATTCATCTTCCGAGTCGACAACCCGAGTCCTCGCGCGTTTCGCTGTAGGTTCCACATCCTCCTCATCTTCATCCTCGGAATCGGAGACTACTCGTCGTTTGCGTCCGCGCTGTACAGGCGTTGTTTCTGGCTCGGGTTCAGGGCTGGAAAAGTTTGCGCCGGCACCATCGTCATCTTCATCGTCGGAGATTTCTTGGGGGGCGGGCGGAGGGGAGCCGCTGGCTAATGAGATGCCCTCTTCGTCTGAGGCGTCGTACGTCTCGACAATCTCATCGTCGTCAATGCCATCGCTTTCATACTCATCGAGATCAGGTCCATTGTTTCCGTCGTCATCATCATCATCATCGTCATCATCCGAAGTGTCGTCGCCAAGGTCCGGTCCAAGTGTTTGCAGCAACTCGAACCGTCGAAGTCCGCGCTCGTACTCAAAAGCAACCATAGGCCATGCCTTGAGACCTCTTTGTTCCAACTCGCTCCCAAGAGGATCAGGCAAATTATCCCATGTATCCCTGTCAATCTGGAATCTCGCAAAGTCGGGGTGTCGCTGTAGATCAGGCCAGCACCACAAGAACTGCAAGTCTTCTCCGAGACCAGGTTGTTTCTCGTATGTTTGCGTTTGATACCGATTGATGAGATCTGACGTGCACCAACCCAAAGTCGACTTCTGGCATTCCGTACTCGAGACGTTCACGTAGAAGCACTCCAGCTGGGTGAACTGCCTCAAGAGCGCTGGTACGTCGGGACCGCTCAGATCATCAAGGATGTTCGGCCCGCCAAGCGCAAAGTTTTTGACCTCGCTGGCGAAACCTGGTAGGTGAAACACCATCCTCCCCGGCGGACAGCTGAGACCGTTCATCAGAACAACATCAGAATTTCGGTTGAAGCGAACAGTGGCATCTCCAGACCCAGCATCGATGCTCAGAGAATCAGGAAAGGCATTCGCGGCCAGAGCGCGCGACTCTTTGTGAACAGCAAACACCGCGCGGAGGTTTTTTGTCTGATCACCAAGCGCAATACCGTCGCGTACAGTCCAAACAAAAGAACTCGCTGCGTCCGGGTGAAGGGCTGTTCCATACGAGATCTGAAAGTCAAGCACGCGATGCCGAGCGCAGAGTTCTGGACAGAACAGCTCCCAGATGGTGTTGCGCAACTCACTAGGAAGCCGGCCAAACTGGGGGAACGAGTCGAGATAAGAATCCTGGGTGAGGTCGTCGCGGCGATAAATGTCGTCATCTTCATCGCTGGACTCTTCTTCGCTGCCGTCAGCGGCCATGGTATCTAGCAGGCCTCCGCCGTCGGAGTCGGAGGATTCAGATTCAGCGTCGGATTCATTTTCGCTGGATTCTTCTTGTTCGCGCTGGTCGTGAATCTCATTTTCGCTCTGGTCGGATTGAGATTCAGCCATGTTTGAGGGTTTGCGCGCGGGGGTTGAGTGAGGGAGGTGAGCCTTGACGCGCCCTCGCTCTGCCTGAAAGCTTTGGTGAGAGCTGATGCAGGATGAGATGAGCGCACGTGACTGAGATATCTTATCTTCACGTGACCCATCGTTGCGAGCATCGATTTGCGCGTTGACCACGGCGCGATTAGCCCCGCGCGTGAATCATTGTCGGAAGCGACCAAGAAATGGACAAGTCGGCATTGGCATTGTTGAAATATCCGAATTACAGATCCAAAGTCTGCATTTCTCGCCCGGTATTCGTATCGTTTCCCGAGCCCCGCGCGTTAAAAGGAGGAGGGGCTTTTGAAGTGTTACTAATCTTAGTGCATCTTCACTACTGCACGACTCTCGCTTTGTCATTCTCCATCCCCATATTTCCCATCACTAACAATTAATCTCACCAATCGCCATTTCCATGCTCAGCTAGGGCTGCATCTCGATGTCTTGGCGTTCCCCGACATGCCGACTCTGGTATACGGCTTACTTAATGATTATACCAATCATGGCCACGGAGTAGCGCAATGCTCCGCTGCTGTATGAGGCTGCGCCTGGCACCTTATTCATCTGTCCAGGTGGACAAGGTTTCGATTGCTAAGGATTTCTGTGCCATTATGCATGCATGCAGCAGCTTTGTGGCTGGGCTAGATACATCATCGCGGTTGTGTCATGGACCTATAAAGACAACTCTGTCTCTTCAATAATAGTCTCATTATCAACTCACTCTCAATTCAATCCACCCAATCAACATACCCTTTAGCTCCCAACAACTCAAAATGTCCAAGATTCTTACCGTTTTCGGCGCCACTGGCAACCAGGGCGGCTCTGTCGTTCGCGCCATCCTCAACGACCCCGCTCTCTCCAAAGAGTTCAAGATTCGTGGCATCACCCGCGATGTTTCCAAACCAGCTGCTCAGGCCCTCGCCTCGAAGGGCGTTGAAGTCGTTGCTGTGAGTTAAATCGTCTTCTCCACCAAAACACAAATCTGACTTTGCAGGCCGACATGAACACCGCTGAGCAAGTCGCTCCAGCTGTCAAGGACGCTCACACTGTCTTCCTCGTCACAAACTACTGGGAGACCAACAGCGGCAACGGCGAGATCGCCCAAGGAAAGGCTGTCGCTGACGCATGCAAGACTGCTGGTGTGAAGCAGCTCATCTTCTCGTCTCTTCTTGACACTAAGAAGATCAGCAACGGTCGTCTTACTCACATCAAGCATTTTGAGGGCAAGGCCGAGATTGAGGAGTACATCCGACAAATCAACGTCCCCGCGACATTTGTTCTTCCCGGTTTCTTTGCCTCCAACCTCTTTACTTCGATCCGCAAGAATGAGGACGGTAGCTATGGTTGGGCTCTTCCCGCCAATGGTGACAAGGCCAAGGTTCCTCTCTTTGACGTGAGCACCGATATGGGTAAGCTAACGAGTCACCTTCACATCAACAGCTGCTAACCCTCCCCAGGCAAGTTCGTCAAGGCTGCCATCAAGAACTTCCCCGGAACCACCAACAAGCGCATCTTCGCTGCCACCGACTACTACTCCCCCAACAGAATCATCTCCGAATTCAGCGAGGTCATCGGAAAGCCCGCCACTTTCAACCAAGTTCCCGCCGATGTCTTCGAGTCTTTCCTCCCTGCTCCTGTTGCAAAGGAGCTGACTGAGAACATGATGCTCTTGGAGGACCCTGGATACTACGGCGATGCTGATCTCAAGGAGAGCTTGGATCTTCTCGATGAGAAGCCTGTTACTTGGAAGGAGTTTGTTGAGAAGAACAGATCCAAGTGGGAATAAAGGAAACATAAAATGATAGTCTTAGGTCATATTTAATAAACTAGCATCGATATCGGAAATTCCCGAGATAGCTGTAGCACTTAGGTAGTATTGAATGATCAATGCATCGACATGAACAGCCACCATATGAGAGCGTGCATGTGGTCAAATTAAGTCTCCCGGAATTAGTGTGCGAAGAAGTTGGTAGACAGTTTCAATTTTAGATTACAGGTTCTGATTCGCACTTCACCCCGCCATCTCCATGCTATGTGAATGATTAACCATAATAAAAGTGTCATCATTCATCCAGATGCCAATCATCCACCAAGCCTTGATCTTTCATCTGCTTCAGAAACTTCTTGATTGTATATTCACCCCCAAGTCGGAACTTTCCTCTCGCTGGGAGTCCAACACTCATTGTGGCGCCGGTAATGACGATGTGGGCGCCATGATCTCCATACTCTCTGGCAAGCTCCTGAAGTTTCTGTTCATTGCCAGGTGTAGTTCTGATTCTGGTGAACTTGGTGACTATTACCTCTTTCGGCTCCTTCTTCGACATTGCAAAGTTTGGACTGCTGTTGAATTATTTGTATCTAGAGATTGATTCAAGTTTCATGTAGCCAAAAGTCAGGTAACCAAAAATTAGACTTACAGACCAGCTGCAGAAGGGCGGTTTATATACCCGAAATCTGGCCCTTCTACTGAGGTATCATGATCACTGACAGTGACTTGCAGTGGTGCTCGTCTGAAAAGTGACAATCATTCACGGAGTCAGGGAAGGTATTGGTGAGACACCGATCTAGCTCACCATGGTACTGTGACAGGCAGTGGCCAGTACAGTGGTACGTGAGCGGTTTGAGCTCTTTGCCTCAACGCTGCGCATCCCTCTCTCGGCGAACAACATTAATTTGGGGGATGGGATTCAACCTGGTTGGAACTTCCAATCCCTCCTCGACCCTTTCCCCCACGACAGTCATGTTGCATCCATCCCGTCCTACTACCATGCTCACAAAGAATTCAACTGTGATATTAACTGTGGTAGTAGTAATTCATATATTGGCAGGTGTAGTATTGATCCCTGTAAGCTGGGGTCTCGTTGTAAACCCAGGCATCGCTGTTTCTGCTGAGCTCTTCATTGTGGTGGCATACGTGTTTGTAGTAGGATTATCGTTGTACAGCAGTGCAGTGGTCCTTGTTGCAATAGCGGAGTAGCTTGTTTCGTGAACAAACTTGTCGGACGGCCAGCTGCCAGTGTGACTATATACCTCTGCCCAGGAACTTGCGCAGAGAGCTTTACCTTGGTCACTGAACTTAACCCGCAATGACTCTGATGGGCCTACTACTTTCAATCTTAAGGAAAGAGCTTTACTAAATACAGTCTGTTTAAAAAGATTACTTAAATAATCTTATAAGCCACTACCAGTTTATGGGGGAGAAAATAAAGGACGACAGCTAGCACCTGCACCAGTACCATAACACATTACAACGGTTACGGGGCAACCATAAATCTCTCTCCAGTGACCGCCAATGCATTGAACCTATTGGGTGTCAGAGCTTCTAAGATGAAGTGGATACTGAGACTTATGTGCTTACAATGCCAGTTCGATCACATCCACAGTATGTATGCTGTCCGTTTCCAGTGCCACATTTACTGTTCGTTCGTCGTGTGTAGGGTGCTCCACCTTTACCGCAGTCGTCCCGACTAAACAATTCGTTGTCGGCTGGTGCAGCTGTAACAGCTGCGACCCAGAAGGTGGTGAGGATAATGGCGAACTTCATATTGAGAAGAGGCTTTAGAACTAATAGAAGGGTTTGTAATAACAAGAGATAATTGATGACAGAAGAAATAGGTTCTTGAGTGCATATAATCGGGATTTATATACTTATTATTTCGCTCGTTGCTGTTTCTTAACGTTATAATATACTCCGTAGGTAAGCTGAGATCCTGCGCATAGAACGGCACAAAGCGGGCTAGGTTACGTCAATTTTCGGGAAGGTTTATGTCAAGCGTTCCGATAGAGCTACGAAATTGAATGCGACCCCGGCTAGCACGACTGGCCTTATCGAAACTCCGCTATAACCCGCAAAGTCTAGACTGGCTATCTTGGGGCCAGTATATCAGTCCAGCCCAGTTCCAATCTAACAAGTACTCGCCTTCTTCTTATCCTCCTCAGTTATCCCAGTAGCCTCAGGTTTCACCACATAGTGAGATTGTCTCCAGCTCTCTCCAACGCCACTAATGGTCACGAGGTCCGGGAATTCACAGATCTTTCATCCTCTGATTGCCTGGCCAGCAAATGGATGCACATAGGTCGTTCCGTCTGGAACACAATCAGTCTCCAGCTCACGCTGTGTCTGAAGAGAAGCCTAGGACGGGCATATAAAGCAAGACTAGTATCCTGATCAGCAACCGACCCACTGATGCCTGAGACATCGAAACATGCATAAACGTGAGCTCTTTTGATCCGATATTGACTTGTACGAGGCATACCAAAGTTTAGGGACCATCAGCTTTGTTCCAAAACTCAATATTTGACTAGATAAGCATAAGTGACTCCATCGTAATCTCGTCACTAACATTTGATCGTAAAGGCCATAATGCTTTAACAACTTGTGTCATTACGCCCAATGATACAGGTGGTGTCTTTGTGAGCCTGGGGATGAATCGGTCCTGACGTATGACAGTGTAAATTGGGCTCCTATCTCGGCGCTTCACACTCATTACGCAAGTTAGTCCATCAATCATATTGATTGGAGCTGTCGATTCATTGCAAATGTCCTGTTCAACGTAAATGAGGAGGTTCATGAGCTGAATCTACCTTTGGATAGCATCTTTCGTGCAATCGGGATAGCTTTCAAAAAAGTTATTCACGCCATATTCTAGGCCGTGCCACATATCCAACAAAGCAGTTTCATTGCATCATTCAGAGTCAACCGACAGTGATGACAGAAATTTATGGAAGGGAATGAAATGCTGGTCGGAGCGCTGGGCCCTGGTACCCTCGTGTATGATATATTTTCAATTTTCAGCAAAGCAGTATTGCTCTCCGATCTAGTCAGATGGCGTAATATAATCCACGTGGAGGATGATGGGAGAGAGACGTGTAGGGTCCTGAAACCTAATGGCATGTCCTTTGCAAAAGTGAAGAAGCCGTTTCACTTAAATAATGGAAAACATTTCACAAGATCACGTGGCATCAAGTAACCCGCCACTGCTGGTGATTCACAGCGGGTCATGGCAAGTCACTGTGACACATCAAAACGTTCTGTCTTCATCTGTAGAGACTCTGCAGTGAGAAATACTGGATTTGACTGGTGGCTGGCGCATTTGTCTTTCCAAAAGAGGGTAAGTCGGCACTGGGGGTTGATGGACTTGACTGTATCTGGGGATCAGTCCGAGAGTGAAAGTGTCGTGAGAAAAGAAGTGATATCTCCAAAATAAGTTCACATGAACTGACTCATGGCATCGATTTAAGAGAATTCCTTAGCATTTTCCACGCATGTTACTTTTGATACTAGATGTCCATGCCGGTATGTTGTCAAAGGACCCCCGTGGGTGGCTCTGCTAGGATTACGAGGCCAAGAAGCATGGCGAATAAAAATCATATATCTTTTGTGTAATCTGTTCATTTTGGGTACCTGAGCTTTGGGGATAACCCCAGCATGGCTCTTTCAACCAACTATCTTTCTTATGCCCACATTTCCGTCTAAATCATTAACCCCTGGCGCCTAATTCATTTGTGACCTTCCTTCCAATCGTCCCACAAACCCTCCTTCTCCATACGACCTTGAAAGTCCTTTGCTGTACAATCACCACCTCCAGGTGGCATGGTGAAAGTGATCTCATCGGGACCGACTTCAACCTGGACACCGTTTCCCTTCCACTCGTTTGCCAGTTTCTGGACTTTTTCTTGGTTACCCGGGGTATTGATTGCCCTTTCGGGTGAAAATAATCGTCCTAGAAGACTCAGGCATTGTAGAGATATCTTTATCGTGTTCGTGCGTTGTAAAGCGGTAATGTTTATTGCTGTGTTTACTGATTTATTTGATCTGTGTAAATTGATCTAGGTGTTTATTGGAATCTAGGTGTTTGTTAGAATCTAGGTATTTGTTGGAATCTAGGTGTTTATTGAAATCTAGGTGTTTGTTGGAATCTAGGTGTTTGTTGGAATCTAGGTGTTTGTTGGAATCTAGGTGTTTATTGGAATCCAGGTGTTTGTTGGATAGGAGGAAAATCTTTATATACCTGCGCCCAGACACCAGTGATTAGCAGAAACTTGTTCAGTCACTGACGTTCTGCTATGGCGAACCGATATTCACTGGCCGATCAGAAGGTCCTGATACAGAGACTAGCACGAGTCCCTGATCAGAGGACATGTCGGTTCGGTGACAGTGAGAATGAGTTGGAGGGAAATGCACAGCTTTTCGCATCATCATAATCAGAAGGCGCAGGGCAAATGGACAGTTAAGTTATGGGAGCGTGAGACTATTCTTCAAATGACAGTTTGTTGTGCTCTCGCGGGTCTTTCACGCGTGATGGAAGACCACAAGCTTGCAGGAAACTGGCGGCAGTTTCACTCTATACTGAGCAGCCATCCTACATATATGTCAAAGGAGGATACTGAGAGAGTGAAAGCATCAATCGTGTTCAGGCGTGCGTATTGTTTAGTTATTCTGTACTTTTATTTGCCGTTGAGACTTGTGGCTGAGAGCTCAAATCAGCAAAGAGACAAATCTATGGGGATCAGCAAAACAGAATTACTTCTCCTTGAATTTATAATAAAATCGCCGAGTTGAAATAATATTATGCTACTTGGTGTACGAATTGAGGTGACATATTGTATTTATAAGGCAGACTGTTTCCCTATTCCGCTCCGAAAGCCTCATTCCCTGACAACCCCCAGTGACATGACGGATCTGCACGGGAATAGGGCGAACTAGTTGAAATCATAAATGAACTGGTTTATTGCGATGCAAGGTAATTCGGTTAAAATTCGACTTTGTTATAGCTGATCGAAGGAGGAAGAAACACAGCAAGGGGTACATGGCTGAGTAACCATATTAGGCATTGTCTTGCGAATTGTGTGAAACACCTAAGTTCCTGATGAACTGCCTTGAACAAGCCACTTGTATTACACCACGCCGATGCTGAATTTTGCAGAATTTCGCATTTGTGTAACTTCCAAAATAACTCGTGGCGTAGTCTCATTGGTATGTTGTGTGGTGAAAAACAGAGGGACGACCACAACTGTGCGACGACACAGGTATTCTTAAAGTCTCACTGATTCCTCTCGGGGAGAGTGAAGTTTCAACCAAAGACCCCACTACGAACCTTTTACTGTAGTCCTGACAGAGTTTCAGTGCTGCGCTGCTTTTTGTTTAACTCTGCGCCTCGCACCAGCAGGACGTCAACGTCTGAAATATTATCTTGACAATACCGAGGTAAACAGCACTGCTTATCAGCATTAGCTGGTATGGATGGAAACAAAGAGACTGCGGAGATGAAGCTTTGCGGTTCGAAATTGAGCCAAGCCAACAGCAAAGGTCAGTATGTCCTCGGCAGTCGCACCGACTTGCTACACATTCGGGTATCCTCGAGTATCACTAACGACCCATTGCTTCTTCAAGACTCCAATGGACGATTGGTAGCTTGGGCAGGTGGCCCCGGCTGGCAAAGCAAAGACCTTTATACACAATGTCAATCCGTCAATCTGACCGAGATATGTTCGAAGGGTAGTCTCTACGGAACTGGCGGTACTGACGTCTTCCTACATATTTCTGAGACTTCCACATGCCCTTCGTGTCGTTTCCTCACTTCAAAGTTGCATCGCAAGGATATTGCTGCCAAATCGCAAGATCCAATAACAGTGCAACTCAACCGGACCATCTTTGATGGAATAGATCACGTTGTTATGCGACTTAATAACCAATTGGAATATATTCTACAGATAACTGATAAGAATACGTTTGAGGAGCCAGGCAGAATTGGGCAGTATCGACAGGTGGATCCGAAACAGGTTGATTATCACATGATTAGGAACTGGATTGCCCATTGTTGCAGCACTCATGGGAAATCGTGCCAGATGCTTACAGCAAATCCGTTGCAGATCCCCAAGTTCAGGCTACTGGACTGCAAGACCAAGACTGTGGTGGAGTTGACAGCGTTTGTTGAATATGTTGCCCTCAGTTATGTATGGGGTTCCTCGTCTAATCTCCACGAGAGCGATCGAGCCGTCATGTCCAAGGCCGTGATCAAAGACGCCATGTATGTCACAATATAGCTCGGATTCCGATATATATGGATCGATCAGCTGTGTATTGATCAAACAAACCCACAAGACATGAACTGCCAGTTGGGTCAGATGAATACTATCTGTACGTTCTCGAGAACGACACGAACGTGAGGTTCGGACAAAAGGCTAACCGACTCTTAGACAACCAAGCAAGTGTCACCATAATAGCTGCCGCGGGTGAGAGTTCATCACATGGTTTGCCTGGTGTAGGGCAATGTCCTCGTACGATTCCAAACAATTTCACCCTCAACGGAACGACATGGAGATACAAGCCCATAGCGTTTACAAATCACGTGGGCGCCTCAAAATGGTCAACTAGGGGTTGGACATACCAGGAAGCAGTGTTCTCTCGCAGGTGCGTCATCTTTGCTGATGACCAGGTCTTCTACCAATGTGGAAGCATGACCTGTGCCAAGGAATTGATACATGACTTTGATAGCTGCGAACGTGTGGTTTTCCCCATCTTTGAGCGTATTATATATAAAGACTCAGATAGCGGGGTATATTTACCAAGTAGTTGGAGGTTCATGACAAACTTGGAGGCATACTCCAAGCGCGAACTTACATACGACTCCGACGTGCTGAGAGCAATGGAGGGCATTTTCGGCTTTTATGCCCAGCTAGAACCATCAGTAGAACAGTACTGGGGTCTACCACTACGATGGGTTGGCTGTCAACTCTCAAACCTGGATAGGAAAGATGTTTACCATGTTGCAAAATCGAAGCATAATGATGTCGTGGGCGCTATTCTCTGGGCAATGCTATGGGAGCCACGGTGGAGTGAAATACACATTCCAAAGACTGGGTTTGCCAGGAGGGACGGTTTTCCAACATGGTCATGGTCTGGCTGGAAAGTCGGAGTGAGATGGAACTTCTTGGAGAATGTGAGGCATTTAGAAAGGAGCTTCACAGCGCCTTTGTTTGCGGAAACAACAGCAGGGGGACTTGTGGAACTCAACGACACGCTTGCACGGTCGCTCACTTCCGGTCAATCCTACGCGAGCTTGGGCTTGACCTATGTCTTGAGAATAGCAACCGAGGTTTTCGATATCCCTTTCATAGAACGCGCACCCTATAGGCCCACGAAAACCTGGGCAAAGAGCAACTCGTTTCCTACCAGACGCAAAGGCCAGCACTGGGTAACGAAGGGGGATCACTCAGGCGAGAGCACATGGACACATTTTGTTGTTCAAAAGAACATGGAGACATCTGAGAGAGGGCTGGTTTGGTCGTTGGATCTCACACATGGCGGGGCAGCCACTAGTTCCGATCTTGCCTTCGACACCGGCACCAACGTCAATCCCATGACACTCCGGTGTATAGTCATCAGTTACGAGTGCGGGATGATTGTGCAGTGTAGCAGTGGTATCTCCAAGCGAGTTGGGTTGTTGTGCTTCGAAGGGGAGTTCTTCGAGGATGGTCGAGTAAGTACTGACGAGTACGGCCACCACGACGACAGAGTAATATGGCCATGGACTGCCTCGGTACAGAGCAGAGATCTCAGAGACCACTTTCCAGGTGTTGAGCGGACTGTACGTTTAGGCTAGCAAGGAGTTGCTGGTGTCCTCAACCCCTGCAGCAATGGCATTCAACTGTCAGATTTTGCGCACGTCAGTCGAAGCACCTGATTGGAGAAGCAGTTTTGGGTCTGAGAAGAATTTGACTTTAACTAATGCAGTCACTTGGGCTAACTGAAGGTGGGTAACCCCAGTTGAGGAGGGGCATTTATGTACAACGCTAACTCTTAGTGATACTGCAGGACACGGGTTGGAAGAGTACCCGTCTTGGCAAAAAAGCTTAGCATCAACTATGGGACGAGATCAGATCCTGAACCATGGTAGCGGGTGCGAGCATTGACAAGACTAGCGAACAGGCCATTACGCGTCCCGCTGGTCTGACCGCCAGACTAGTTGCAGGCGGCTGAAATACATCTTACTTGGATTGGCTGCTCCGTAACACCATGACGGGCTAAATGTGTCGGCGGCTTTGCCTTGCGTGTCTCAACTCTGCAGGTCTTGTTTTCCACAATGGCCATAAATGATCTGCCACGCGTTAAGTACTACCAGCTAACCATAACACCTTTTCTACTTGAATGGCTCTGGCTTTAAGGAATAAACACATTAAATCGAAGAATATATTCGTCAATAGTGACTGCCTTGATCCTTGTACACGTCTCGGGGGTTTACAAGTCTATCAACCACCCCGTATAGTGACATCCCCAGGCTGTAGAAGTAGGTATCAAAGACCGAGCTGCACCCAGTCATACAGCTTCCCTTGGGGACCTTAGCTGTCGATACATACTCGCTGCGCTGGCGATGTCATTCGCATTTAGTAAACTAATCCCCTCTTCCACAAGTACCTTCCACACGTAGTCTCTATGCCCTCTCGGCCAATGAGGCAACCCCCATAGTCTCGACTTCAAGTTTCGATTTTTTGCGATTCGAAGCTGGTTCCGCAGAGTTTCCATCTGCTGGATGCTAAAGCCCGTCCGAACACTGCCAATAGCCTTGCTGAAAGAGGCAGAGGCCGTATAGAATTCATTTTCCAATTCGTAGGAACCGTAGAACCCGTCACTTTGGATGAAGCCTGTTTCGGTAAGCAGATGTAAAGGGGCGTCGAGAAAAGTATCATGGCGCTGCTGCCATTCTTCAAGGTCCGTGCCAATGTTGATGTCGCGTCGTTTAACAACGTTTCCTGTGCCTACTATGGTTATGGGTCCAGGCCAGAATGTCTGGTTTGTGCCCATGGTTTTGTCGTGGCGAGATAGGTATCTCAAATCGCGCAAAGGCCCCAGCTGCTGAAGAACCAAAGGCCATGTCTTTACTGGATCGTCTTTGACGTCGATGAACAGTATCAACGTTGTATTCGGTTCGGTAGCAAAGACACCAGAGGCCTGGGCAGTGGGATCGAAAGTCTCGTGTGGCGCTGGCCGATTCATTGTGTACAAGATCTGTAATAGTGGGTCGATGTAAAGTGATCGTAGTGTGCGGCTTGAGGAAAGTGAGCGTTTGTCATGGCCGACGAGAAGGTCCTCTCCATCTGGGCTAAGCCATACGTCTGCCTCAACACTCGTACAGCCTACAGCAAGCGCTGAAAAGAGAGGATGAGGTCTCCAGTAATCGTTGTGAGAGTGACACATTACAGGAGGGACGAGAGGTGATAACTGCGCGCTCCATAACGCAGTATTGTGAGTTGAATTTGCATGACTGAATAATCGGTCGTAAAGCGCGAACTGTGTCGTCTCGTATTTATAAAGAGCGTTTGACAAAAGGACAGGAGATATTAAGAGGAAAGGCGCTCTATCTCAACCATTAGCCGCTGTAGGTGTACCTTGGCCATAAACGATACAACGTACAAGATTATCACAGTACAAAAGATGGCGGTAGGCCCGAATCTGACGCGCTTTTGCCGTGTTCTTGATATGTGTTGTTTGCATCGTGACAGACCGTACTCAACTTGACACAAATCACCATCTCTCTGTGAGGGAAGTGGCCTATAACGGTCGATCCCGGCTAGGCGTTTAATGTAGAAGGAAGCGGAAGCCTTCATGTTATGTTGTCTTTAACATGAACAAACAGACACTGATGCAGTGTGAAGTAAAGGAGATGGGAGCAACTGACTAGAACATCGATAGAAGATCCCAGTGATATCTTCTACTCTCCCATTTATTGAACCTTCCAAGAGACATTGGCGTTTCAAGTGACTCGCATACTGGAATATCCATTCCATTGTTCTGACAGAGGAAAGACAGGGAGCAGCTCAGCAAGCCAATAGATCAGGCGTTTCACAAGTGACAAGCGCCCTTCTGCTGATGACGCGTCCTCATTTTTCATCGCTAATGTTGTGCTTAGAATTTGTGGCTGCTTCTTTGCGCTAGTCAAGCATAGGTAGGGGCCACGGCGCTTTTTAGACTGAAACTGTGCACCATAACCCGCGTATCGTGGTTGGTTTAGCGGTCGAGGCCCGTTTGGACCTCCACGCACCAAGTTTACTAGGTGGACGCGCGTAGCCTGAGCACCGCCGGGCTTAACACGGCATAGGTAAACCTCAAGGATGTATTCTGGCGAATAATCATTGAGAAATTTGTCTTGGGAATTTCCCGTGAGCTTATAGAGATTAGCGTGTTGTTACGAGATATTTATATGATCCCGCTACTGTACGGACTAAGCTCCAAGTCCAAGGAGAAAGAAAGGACGTTTAGACAACGAGGCCTCGCATGATTAAGAACTATATGCATGTTATGTATGTTTACAGCCTAAATTTTAACCTTATGGCCAGTAATTAGTTGGGTAGAAAACTCGAGAGAAGTTCCAGTGAGTCTCCCCTCTCTTGATGTAGTTTGCCTCATAATGAACATACACCAAGCCGTAAGATACTATTTTCGTCACTAGCAGGTGTAACACGCGTTAGAGTACGTCTGTGAAATTTCGATATGCCTCTCAATCCTGTCACCACATCTTGTGACTCGTCGAGTTTCGTGCTCGGTCTTCCGTCAGATTCAAGAGCCTGGTCTCTCCATGATTTACAGTCCATGCCAAGCTTTTACGCCAAGACGGCATTAGCGTGACTTTCCTGCGGTTCTTAGTGGAGGGAGGTGGTTACGTAGGCTGCGCCACCAGCGAATTTTCGGATAAGGGGGGGAGCGAATATAGAACTCTTTTACCAGGCCTTCGACAGGGTAGTCTGATCATTTTCCGCCACGGTATATAAGCTAACTTGATAGAGTCAATGTTGGCTGGGGACTCAGCCAATCCTGGCACCTCAACCATCAGCTAGCCCTGATACCCATCCCTCCACGAATCGCATCAGGTCACGAAGAAGCCTGAAGTTGTCGTAATCGAACGGGGCGAAGTCAATCAAGCGTCGCCCTGTAGAAGCCACATCCTCTATCCCAATGGTACTACTTTTCTCTTTCGAATCTAGCGTACTTTAGGCAGTCAAAGAGGCATCAGAGGGTCTTTATCCTTCCTCAGACATATATCTGAATTCAACACTCAAGGGCTGCTATACACATTTCGAGACACTGTGTCAATAGAGTTATTATTAGCTACCTGCCCTGACTATCTCTTTGCGTCCTGGAACATGAACCCTTGTATCAAAAGACAGAGTGACCAACATTTCCCTGTAGTGGTTTACATGTTCGTCTTTCCTCTATGACCACTTCGCCGCTCTTTTGTTGTCTTCTTTTCGAGCATGACTCACCAATATATTACGCATGTGGTATTCCTTCGCCCATCCCGTCGTATACGACTTCTGGCCTTTCTATCATTCTTTTTCGCAGCAACATGGACTTTGACCACAAGATCGCCAAAAATCTGCTTACAGGAAAGCGATATTGCGACGGAATATCCGCTAGTTTATAGGCACATCCATTCGTTTAACGGCACAGGAGGTGGTAAGTCGGACACCTGCATCCTACGTCGCAAAGAATGCTCACAATGCTAACACTGGAACTAAGCATGGCATATCCCTCCATATTGGGCTGATATGCACAGTAGAAAACCGGAAAATATTCTCGATGCTGCTCGTATAGTCTCACAGAGCACCCTATCGAATGCAGAGAGAAGGATAACCTTCTCTGATATCCCATTGATTGTCCACCAAACTTGGAAAACGACAGCGGCCGATACTTGGGATCCCAGCATACTACCTTGGGTTGAACTGTGGTTGGAGAACTCAATTTACGTCAACAGTGGACCGTCGATGGCATACTTATTCTGGGATGATACAGGGATGCGTGCGTTGGTGGAAGAATTCGAGAACGACTTCCTTGAGCGTTATGATTCCCTCCTGACGCCGGTTGAACGGAGTGATGTATTTCGCATATTAGTATGCAAGCACCTTGGCGGAATAGTCAGTATACTCTGAGGATACTTTACACTTCATTCTAACTATCGTGATGTAGTACGGGGATCTCGATACTGAGCTCATACGGCATCCAGCTGCCTGGATAAGCGGATCTGATATGGCGACCTGGACAGACCCGAAAACAGGAAAGGCTTATGGCTATTATAATACTTCGGTAACACCAGACTACGCAACGCCAGTAGTCGGCCTTCTTTGGGGATTAGAAGCCGATAATGACCCAGAGTCCGATGCATACTGGCGCCGAAGTTATACATATCCTCAACAACTATCGCAATGGGCATTCGCTGCGGCCCCCCAACACCCGGTATTCGAACGATATATGGCTAATCTACGAAATTATACTAGCGACAACGAAACAGCGGCTCAGAATAGTGACCCCCTCAAGAGAACTGGCCCTGCGGCTGTTACTCTTGCAACCAAGTCCTGGCTAGAGGACCATGTGGGCTTTCGATGGACAAGCTTGACAGGTGTCAATGATGGGGGTAAATCTAAGTTGGTTGAAGACATACTCATTCTCCCTATCACCGGCTTTCAGTAAGTTCATTTCCCCTTGATAATAGTTTGCCCTTAGTAGACTGCTAACGTTGCAAAGTCCGAGTCACGGAAGCCGTAACGACATTATGGGTAGAAAACCGAAAACAGACCCCGCGGCCAGATTATGCCATCATGGCACAGGATTGTGGAAGCATTTCAATTTTGTGGGAGAGTACGGAAAGGTTTGTCGAAGACTTTTTGGTCTTTGTAGGGACTGGCCAAGGATAACAGGATAAGAGTAGAAGGCCACATAATAGCCAAAAGGCAAAGTGCAAATTGATTGTATATATAGTAATCGACCTTACACAGCAGGTACAATTTCTTAAATAAACGCCGAAACGGGGCACTGTAAACAATGTCCTTTTTCAAACCTGATTTGAAGCGACATTTCCCATTCGCTATCTATTTTTATCAGGGCTGATTACACATGTAACTCTGTGGCCAGTAAGAGAGCTTCAATTACGCCAAATGCAATCTTAGTCCCGTGCAAGTGAGACAACCTCTCCAGCTGAAATAAACCCCGCGCGGCTGATCATCACCAACAGGCAGCAAAAACCTCAACTTAATGCTCAGCACAGGAACAGAACTGAAATGGCCGAAGTCCTCGGTATCGCATCCGGCGCCGCGGGCCTCTTGAGTCTAGCGATAGAAGTCACCAAGCTCAGCTACACTTACATCGCCAGCGTTCGGGGTGCGCCTAAATCGTTAACCGCGTACATTGGGGAGCTTGCAACGCTCACCTCTGTACTGTTACAGCTCGAAGACCTCATTCAGGCTAAGAGATTCAACGGTCAGAATAGCCAGACTCTCAGCAAGGCTTTACACGATTGTCAACAGGAAATAGAACACCTAAGGGCAAAACTAGAGAAAAAGGTGTCGTATGGCAGAATCAAGGCCAAGGTGGCTGCTTTGGCTTGGCCGTTGTCGGAATCGGAGTTGCTGGACAAAGTAAATATGCTGCATCGCTACAATGGCATTTTCTCATCTGCCTTGCAAGCTGATAGTTTGTACGTTGCTCGGCTGGTAGGAGAATCTCGGCTGATTATCTGTCAAGAACCGTTGCAATCGCGACGAACAAAGAGCTGCAAGCCATCAGGCAAAGTAAGTCTTTCTCACAAATGCTTCTGTCTATCTAGTGGATAAGCCGCCGTAACGTGTATTTATAGGTACCAAAGCAAAAGAAATAATTGCCTGGTATAAGTCAGATATCGCAACTGAGGCTTCAACCTCTCACCTGGACGATTACTGCCCCTCTACATGGCAGACATTTCTATCAGGCTCCTTCTATCAATCTTGGCGGAGTGGCTCAACACCTGTTGTTTGGGGATATGGGCAGCGTCGGTTACTCCCCCCTTTTTGACATATGGATACTAAAGAAATTCTAGCTGGTGCTGGGAAAACAGTATTGGCGTAAGAATTCCACCCGACAGTGAAACATGAGTTGGCAACTCAGGGATACTAACTCGATCCATGACAGCGCCCTCGTTCTTCGGGATGTGGAGTCTGGTAATTTGCCCGGTACTGTCATGGCCTCACACTTCTTCAGCAGCAGCAGGCCCAAGGAAACTGTGAGCAATTTCCTACGAAGCCTTATCGCCCAAGCACTCCGCGGCTGCCCTGTCATTCCCCAAGAAGCATCGGCCCTGTATGAGAAAGGGTCCCAGAATCTAATGATGACTGATCTGGTCAATGTCCTTGGCAGGATTGCCAAGTCGATGACCATGTGTATCATTCTTGATGCACTTGACGAATGCCCATTTCTTCATAAGTTTCTCAACATCCTGTCGACATTACAGGATTTGAGGGTCAGAATCTTTGCAACAGCTCGGGATCTGCCAAAGATTAGGAAGCATTTCGAGAAGAAGCCAAGGCTGGAAATTTCTGCCACGAGACAAGACTTGGATTGCTACGTTAATCACCGATTGGAGCATGGAGAAGTTGATGTTGAGTTAATTAGAACAGAGTTGAAGTCAGATATTGTATCTGCGATTGTGAAAAGGGCGGCAGGGTCGTAAGTTCAATCAGTAGTCGTCTGGCATGCTGATAGACTGATGGATTTGATAGATTTCTACTTGCTCGGCTCATCATGGATCACATCACCAGCCTACTCACCATCAAGGACATACGAAAAGCCCTGATCTCGTTACCCGCTAACTATGATGAGGCGTACCTAAGCACGTTTGACCGTATACTCAAGCAAACCCCTAGTCTGAGGGACCTCGCCTTGAAATCATTGAATTTCATTTCTTACGTCAAGGAACCTTTACGGATGGTCGAACTGCAGCATGCCCTCGCTGCGGAAGAAGGGATGGTGGAAGTCGACTCTGAGGATCTCCAGCCCTCTAAATCTATCATCTCATCATGCCTTGGACTACTTGTTGTTTCGGGACCGGAGAAAATCGTCGAGTTCGTACACTCGACTGCACGAAACTTCCTCCAGACTCGACCTGAAGGGATGGATAATCGCCCCCATCTGACGATTGTTCGCAGTTGCATCTCGTACATGTCAACAAATGAGATGCGAAAGGGCCGTTGTCTATCCCACGAGGACGTCACTAAACGTTGTCAAAAGCAGCCATTCCTGCATTACGCAGCTAACTTCTATGGCTACCATGCTCAAGAAGTTGAAGATGAATGCATCCACCAGCTTTCAGGGTTTCTAGAAAGCGATGTCCTTCGGGAAAGCTCTTGGCAACTTTTGAACTTCAAAGCTCATCTCGATAATTCCGTCGCGGAATCTGTGTTTGACTCTAGTCCTAGGAATGTACTGGCTCTACATGTGGCCGCATTCTGGGCTTTTACAACGTACATTGATCGTACCTTGAGTTACACTCGACAGGGAACCCCAAGCACTCAGAAACAGAATCTAAACAAGAATGACTCTCACGGATGGACGCCCTTGCACTGGGCCGTATCCATGGGCCATAAGAGTGTAGTTGAGATTCTTCTCAGATCGGGAGCCAGCCCCGATCTTCCGGATCTTGCAGGATGGACGCCAACATTCTGGGCAGCTTTCAAGGGCCACGCAGATATTATTGAAATGCTCTGGCGCTATGACACAGCCCCATTTCGATGCGATGCTAAAGGACTCACCCCACTTCACTGGGCTGTATCCGCCGGCCAAACTGAAATCGTCAAGCGGCTTTTAGCTCTCAAGACACGCTTTGCGCAGTACGAAAAGGCGTCAGTACTCTCACTGCCCTCACTGGACGACTTGACGGTTGAGAGAGCTCGCACCATGACAACCAGGGCAAATGAGAGTCCTTTCAAGTTCTACTCTGAGGGGACAGATATCGAAATGTTTTCCGCCATTTTCAGCGCCCTAAAGCAGAGTTTTCGCGAGAAAGAAGACAACCCTCGAGAAAGGGGCGAGGGCTATTACACATTCGATCCCTTCCTTTATGGACCCTTTGGACAGTGTCTCAAGGCTGATCACGGAAGAAGAGCGAGGCCAGACCGCGAATACCAGTGGGGAAAACCGGATGTTAGATTTCTTGAATTCGTGGATCAACTGCTGATTCACGCCACGCGGTCACAGGACTTGCCTATCGTCAAGCTGGCCTTTGATCTCAAGCTTGTGAAACCTTCTGGGATCGATAGCCTTGCTCTGCTTCACGAAGCGGCAGCGTCCGGTTGGGTCGAGGGTATGGCTGCTTTGATCGACCTCGGGGCAGATGTCAATCATGCAGAGAGAATCTACAGGGAAACGCCTCTCCACAGAGCCTGTCAAAATCAACGGGAAGAAGCCGTCAAACTGCTGCTGAGTATTGACAAGATTGACATCAATGCTCAAGCCGAAGGTGGGCGAACACCAATCATAAATCTTATGACTGCTTCCTATGAAGAGAAAGGAGTCAACCTATATAAGCTACTGGTTTCCAGAGGAGCTTCAATATCCATTCAAGACACGGAAGGCAGCTCGGTTATGCATTACGCCATACGGACCTGTAACGCTGCAATCGTGCAAATGTTGTGCACCGCCGGATTAAGCATAGAGTCTCCAAACAAAAGCGGCCAATTACCGTTGCACTGGATGGCTCATTGGAAGTATTTTGATCTTCGGAAACCCGTCACACCTGAGGAAGTCCAAGCTGTGAGACAACAGCGAATAGGTTGTATGGAGCTCGTCTTTCAGCTCTCAAATCTTAGCTCCCTGGATTCTGTGTGTGACTGGGAAAAGGGTGCAACGCCTTCTAGGCAAACGCCTTTGTCATTGGCTTTGGAAAGCCACAATTGGGACATTGCAGCCGAGCTGTTGAAACACATCAAGCAGCCTGTGAATATGAGTACCTTGCTGGGTAAGCATGATTAATCCCGGATATAGTCGCTAAATGCTAATCATTCGAGTTTAGATCCGTATAGTAATATCATACACGAACTCTGTAGGGCGTCTGAAAGACTTTCCTCGGTCTCAACCCGCGCAAGCCTTGATCGAACGATGCTATACTACGAGCTGCAGCCACTTCCCCTTGATGATTGGACCCGTGTACTTCAACTGATTCTCGACGCCGGAGCTGATATCAATAAAGTTGATTGGGAAGGGAACACGCCCCTGCAGCTTTGCGTACAGAGAGCTGCTAGCGTACCTGTCATTGATACCCTGCTCAAACTGGGAGCCAGTCCGTACCAGGCAGGGAAAGACGGATTAGATTGCTTCCAGCTTGCACTCATGTCTTGCGATGAAGCAGGTAGTTGGGACATAATGCGCTGTCTTCGGACCTACGCCAACTCGCACCCAGATCCAAGACACTATTTCTGCCAAGGAGGTTTTCTCATCGCCGACGATACTCCCATAGACAATGAGGAAACTCGCTACCTTCAGGTCCTCCGCCAGACCAATGCTATCAACTGTGAGACGCGGTCGGGTCGTACCCTGATCTACGAAGCCGCTAGTCGAGGAAACGCACGCTTGGTACAAAGGTTGCTGGAACACGATGCTTATCCCCATTATATAGATGACTTTGGTAGTTCTGCACTGCATGCAGCGGCTAAACAGCATGCTCCGACAACAGGAGCCGTCCTCCTACAGGCTGGAGCAGACGTCCATCAAGCTTCTGTGAACGAACATGGCTCAACAATCACCGGTACCCCACTGCATGTTTGTCTCCAGGCCTGTAGTGGCGGTAATATCAAGAGCGAAACAGTCGGAACAGTTCGCATCTTGCTGGGCTATGGTGCTGACCCAAATTATGCCGTGGTCAGGGACGATCATACAGAGACGAGCCTCTCGCTCGTTGTTAAGGCACTGAGCCAGTCAATTTACTATCCCAATCTCGACGCAATACCTTCCGAAGATTCAGATCACCTGTTATTAGAGGTGCTGAAACTGCTGGTTGATGCAGGAGCGCGAGTCGCTGAGAGCGCGGATCATATCATAGTCGGTGTTGTTGCGAAGATGGAGGGTTATGAATCGCTGTGGGAGGAAATGAGATCGCAATTAACGGCAAGTAGGTCCCATGCTTCAATTCTGGGCGCTGAGCGGTGACGGATGTGTCAACTGTCCGGGAACGCTGGGTGTGACAGGTAGTAATAATGCGTGATGATACCTAATGGGGTTGGGTACGGTCGGTCCTAAAAGTATCACTTTAACCACACCACCTGGAGGTCAGAGGGGAGTTGAACCTTTCGTAAAGGGCTTTCAAGCGCAGATGGAAAGTGACGGTTTGTTGGAGGATTGGAAGGATGGAACTTGAATGTCCTATTTTTAGGCAAGTTCTGTCTGGGCCCGGGATGGGAGACCTGGCAGTCTTTACTTCAATCTTGTAAGGTTTAAGCTTGCAGAATATAAAAATAGTAAAAGAACCTATGCCTCATTCGAAAACATTTCCTGACCGAGTTATTTGTTTTTCTAACGTTTCAAGATGTGTGTTGAAGTTGCTGATCACATCGTCGCCATTACTTCTCATCTGACCAACAGCTATGTGCTCTTTTGCCATAAATACACCCCTACTCGATACGGCCGTGGAGTCGAGCCAGAAGGTCACGCAGATCATCTACGGTGTGACTCAGAATAGGAGGGCCAACGCCGACAAGACCGTGCGAACCTACTATGAGACCCGACAGCTAGCTGGTGCTTGCATCTCACGCCATCCCCCCTGCTAGGGAAGTCTCATATTGTGACCAACGCAGTTGCGCAACGTCCACCCCAGCACACCAAGCACACGCTTCAGTCGGCTTTCAGAGTCATAAGAAGCAGGATCAGCAGCATCTAGTGCCTCCTTGGCAGACGCCGGAAGTATGATCACTTTCTGGTTAACATATCTTTCCACCTGCTTCGCGATCTGCCCGGTCACTGTAATCCCCCTGTCCCAGCCATTAGCTAACAACGCGCCCCAAGGCCCGAGGTCAAGGCAAGTGCCGTATCCAGGCTGAGAGTAGGGCAATGTTGGCTCGCCTAGGAGGTCTGCTGCAGCATTATGTCCGGAGAAACGGCCGAGGACGACGGCGTGTTGGCATGAGGGCATGGAAACATTGCCTTTTGTATCAGTTACCGCATGGGCGGCGTCACCAGTGGCGAAGACGTAAGGACAGCCAGGAACATGGAGATCTTGGTCGACGTAAAGCCGCGACAGTGTATCCTTCTGCCCAGGAATTTGTTGTGTCAGAGACGTTGCTCGTACACCAGCGGTCCAGATGACAGTCATCGCTTCAATCCGCTCTCCAGACGAAAGACTGACGCCACTTGAGTCAATTGAAGTAACAGAAGCACCGAGCTTCAGCTCAACACCGAGACTCTCCAGCGCTTTCATAATGGTTGGACGAGGACCTTCTCCAAGCTCAGGACCGACAACTGGAGCACCTTCAACGAGAATAATGCGGGGTTTCTTAATATGCTGGAGCATGTTTGGTAGTTCTGTCGCAATCTCAATGCCGGTGAAGCCACCGCCACACACAACCACAGTGTCGCGGGCTTTGCCGACGGGAACGGATTCCAGATTCTTGATATGAGACTCAAGCTTGGTTGCAGCTGCGATTGTATCAATGTCAAAAGCATACTCCTCAAGACCAGTGACGCTCTTGGGTCGCGTAACTGCGCTCCCTGCTGCGAGGACAAGCCGATCGTAAGCGATGTCATATTCGTCACCAGATACGGATTTGACATGGACTGTCTGCGAGTTTGTGTCGATTGTCTCGACAGTGCCATGACAAAAACGGATACCAGCAGATCTGAACATTGTTTCCAGAGGCTGTTTCATCTTTGAGGGGTCACACTCGTATAGGCGTGGGCGGAGGATCAGCGCTTGTTCGGGGGCGATGACGAGCACCTCGATGTCTTGCTCTTTGTTACTGAGGTTGATGAGTCGTTGGGCTGAGAGGGCGCTCCAAACTCCGGCTAAACCAGCACCTATAATCACTATCCTGCTTGGCATCTTGGATATGTATCTGATGTACTGGAATGTTATTTCAAGAATTGTGAATTATTGGTTTGTATGTGAAGAAATATTTGTCTGGGGCTAAACTGCAAAGTTGATTGTGTTATCATCCTCATCATGGTAGGCTCTCTGGCCTCTTTATACCAGCAGCAATTGTATTCTGTATGTCGATCGTTAAGGGTAATCCAACACGAACTACCTTCCAATACCCTCCCCATTTCCCTTGGACATGACCCGCCTGCTTTCAGGATGACGGATACCCGGCCTCCGAAACGGTTACCCGAATACCCGAATGCTGTTCCACCGCGACCTCCGGCACACGCACGTGCATTGAACTTGATTTAATCAGTGCATAATGATTCTTGTTCTAGATTGCTTTCATAAGTTAGAAACTGCGAGAGGAATACCCACTGGTGCTATCAATGATGAGACATTCTTTCCCCAGTTCCGTACACCTCACACATTCACACACGGCATTCTGCAGCAACACTCAAGAGGATAGATTCATGTTAAAGCGAATTGACTACCGACATCTCTTCGAGACTTCCAACCTCATTCGTCTCGAGGGTAGCTACACGCGCATATGTATAAAAGCTGATAGGATCTGAAAACATCATTCTGCTCCGAAATGTCCAAAATGGCTTCTTGGTGCGCAGTCCAATCATGACGTGCAGCAAAGACATGGAACTCAATTATCTTGTTTATATTCCTAGGTCCATAGACCTGTTCTGTGAATATTAACTCATTTATTGGTCACAGGTAGTGATCATGGGCGAGCTACAATTATTATATCAAAATAGCTAACTAATCCCTACAGCATAAAGTCTGGCTATGCTTGAGCCTTATATCATAAATCTATAATCCCTTCCCGTCAGCAAAGCCCGCAGCACCGGTGGCTTTATAAAGCTTATATATTACATTATATTACTGAATAAAGTATATAATAATTAGGTTTATAATATTTAAATCCTTATATATTATTATTTACCTTAAAAATCTGCAAAGACTTGCATACATCCTCTGCTGTTGGTCTATGGCATTCTTCAACACATAGCATATTACCTATAACCTGCAATAGAGAGAGAGATACTCCGGCGCCCGAGCACGACCTTTTTAGATATTGATGAGTTCTGACAACAGCTGTATTAATATATGGCTTGTTTTTCAGGTCAATGGCCCAATAAACAGCTCTGTTGTCGGAACTGCCAGGATTAGAGATACGTCTGGCTTCTCGAAACCGCATCACCTCGCCTATTTCATGAGACTGAGCCCAGACGAAGACTTCAAGAAATATGCAGCCAAGGCTCCAAATGTCCTTTGATCGCGATACCCGTCCTTCTACCAAATATTCCGGAGCGCTATATACCTTGTCTCCAGTGGATGCCTTGCGGTTGTAAATCTCTGCTGGAGCCTCAGTCTTGAAGAAGTCCACAGTTCCAGAGCCAAAATCGCAAATCTTCCAAGTTCCGAGGGGCTCCGATACATTCCCAAAGAGAAGAATATTAGCTGGTTTCAAGTCGTGGTGGAAGCCAAGTCTCTTCGTACGCTGCCCGTCGGCGGCAATGGTGACGTGCTCATGCGTGTAATTGATAGCATCACAAACACCAAGCATCTGCTCGCAGATCCAGTTCTCAACGGCGCAAAAAGATTCTGGCGGGGGAGTATTGTTTAAAAAGGTATTCAGATCGCCAGTGGCCAGAGGAAATAACAGGTATTGGGCATTGAGGTCGGTCCAAGCGAATAGATAGTAAGTGATGTGTGGATGACGAGTTGATGCTAAGGCATCCAGGACGGCTTTTTCGTTATGAAAATCATCTCTTTGGGGCCTATTCAAAAATCTTTTCAACGCAAAGACTTGAGGGTGCTGATGGAAAAGCCGTGTTAGTATGTGCGGCGTGTGATCAGGCTTCAAGCATAGACTTGCATTTCCATTTCGAATCTCGGCTCTGAAAACTTCCCCCACCGTGCCTGACCCTAAGAGATCATGTTTCTGATCAAATACTAGCCCGTTGGGAACGTTGGAATAGGTAGAGACTCCAGTGGCCATTCTGGGAAGCACGTTGAATATGTTAACCTGGCTGAAATAAGTATATGTAACAACAGAAAGAGGAGGGGTCTAGCGGAGGCTCGGACAGAAATTTATGTACAGGATCCATGTGACCAGGGTGGAGCCACTTCAGCAAAGCCCATCAGCCCATATTATCTACCCACTGAATGATACCGCTTCAAAGCGTACCGGACCCGCCACGACCACCCTAATTACCAGAGGTTTGGGGGCAGCTATAACTCGGCCACCTCGTTACTGGAAAGCGGGCACGGCTGATATTCCCCAACTGAATTCAAGGGACATAAATAAACAAACATTGTTAAGTATTCATCAATAAGCACGAGCTTGACAAACATTTTGGCTTTCTACGGCTAGTGAAGTGCGGGAATGCGAAAGACAAATCTATTCTCTTTATCTAATGAAGACATCCAAACGACAAAGAGACACCCGTTAAGTTTCTTTGCAAGCCTCTACGTAGCCAAAGGGCTCTGATCAGCGGTGGTTCATTACTGAAATATCTCAAGTGCAAGGGGCAGGTGTTGGTCCCTCAAGGCATCTCGGCAACATTCGCTTTCTCTCCACAGCCCCATCCCATGCGCTCATCAGTTGGACGAGTACACCTTCTTGATACTCTGAAGCTAGTGTACAAACTCCAAATGGACGCATGTTATAGTCGCAATAGGACAAAGGAAGGCAAGCCATGGGATAGCCTGCACGTGAGTTAGTATCAAGATCTATGAGCTTTGCAGTCTACCAGGGCGGAAAGGAGGACCTACCAGCGGCGCTGTAGTAATCGTCAATCTCGCTGTCTGCTGGACCAAGAATGACATCAATTTCGTTATCCTGGAGGCATTTATCAATAGCCTGATTACGTCCGAAATCCCTCATGTTTCTGATAGCCTCTTCTCTGGCTTCAGACGATAAAACAAAGTTTTCTGCCATTTCAAGACGGCTCATATTAGGAGACTCTGATTTACAAGTCAGTAGAGTATGTGCCATCAATAGCGTAGGTTGACCTACCAGGGGGGGAATTCCAAGTCGGCATGGGACTTCATAAACTGCATAACCTGGCCTAATGTCCGTACTTGACTGGAGTCAAGGCTCTCGAGGTAGGCTTCAAAGTCGGGTTTAAACCCAGAGTCTGGACATAGTTTAGAACTCAGATTCGAGATGCAGATTCGAGCCATGAGGTCTCGATCAAGGGCACTTACTCATTACCTGGCCTATCAGGCCTATGCCGTCTACTTCCAACCCATCAAGAGAAGCAATCTCAACCTCTTTGACAGTAGCTCCACTCGCTCTTAGTTTGTGATATGCAGCGGAGATCTCATCGTGCTTGGGATTGATCAATACCTCAACATGTTGATTTTATCGTGGGGTCACTTTACCTGTTGCTTTTGGATGCTTGGTACAGGCGTGGCCACGGCTGAAGGCAGATTCCAGTTCTTGGGGTTCAGAACACCGAGTCTAATACCTTCCAAGGATCCCGTTACCTTGCTAGAATACCCCCCGGGGGGCTTCTTGTCGTCGAAGCTATGATCTACCATGACGTCCATCACGGCGGCAATGTCTTGGGCACATCTCGCTATCGGACCGGCCGAATCAAACTCCAGGCAGATCGGAACAATAATTGGTGAAGTTCAGTGCTGTAGCAATCGATCTGTGCGTTGCAAGAGTTAAGTTGATGCTCTTGGGTAGCAGAGCGAGCTTTATATACGTGGGTCCACAGACCCGTTCTGTGAATATTAACTTAGCTTTTGGTCATAGGTGGTGATCATGGGTGAGCTATAATTCTATTACTGCAAACCTGTAGCTCTTGTCTGATCCGTGAATATGAATGAGTGTGCACCAAGTGAATGAAAGACATCTGGATTAGTTAGTGACGTAGTAGACGTTCTGTCTGATTGAGAAAATACAGGGCATCTTGATTAACAGTCGCTATTCATGTCTGCATGTCAATGACTTGATGATTACTGAAATACACCATTGCCACCGAATCCGGACTTGAATACACGCGCGCACACTTGGATCAGCTTCAACAGTTTTCAACACATTTTCTCTGTTTCTTCAGGGAGACTGCCGCGAGCTTGTGAGATTATATCTCTCACTCACGTTAAAGGGTCTAGTGTTTTCGAATGGTTTAGCGGGTATTGTATACACATTGCAAGGAACTGAATCCTCTGTGACCGTATTTGTGCCTGTGTACCTGAACTCTTCATCTTGGTTTCGCTCTTTCTAGAGGAATTTGACTTTTCGTCCCAACTTGTAATCCGATTTACAATCAGAAGAGAGACAACTGAGGATGAAACAGTATACGAGCAAATTCACCACATCTCGTTTAATCAGCATGAAAAGAACTTTCAAGAGACTGAAGTGTATAAGGCGCGTGATATAAGCTATTAGCTATAGAGACTATTAACTTAAAATAACACTTTTATTAAAATTAATCTAGGTAATATATTAGCTACTTAATATATTTACTTAAAATAAGCTTTATAAGCTTATTTAATAATAATTATATTTAATATATAAAAAGAACTTTAAATATATTTTTTAAGGGATAAAATAACTACTTTAGTCTCTTATTATAGCTCTCTAACTTAATATCATTAGAAACACTTATTAAGATGCAGGCTTAGCTTACCCGAGCATTTCTCCTGGTGGCACGCTTCAGTATTACACCAAGGTATCGGACTTTGTAGGCAACGTCACTTCTTTCTATAAGTATTACCAGGTGCCTGCTCTCGGACACTGTTGGGCCGGCAAGGGTGGTCAGCCCGAAGCGTTGTTTGACCAACTCCGGGCTTGGGTAGAGAATGGCACTGAGCCGTTCTCTACTTCTGTGGTTGTGACCAGGTCGGACAATACCACTCAGCAGTAGATTCTGTGCCCTTATCCCCAGAAGCCGAGTTTTAACACCTCAATTCAACGGCATGTTGGTCTTGCGCTCAGTAAACTTTTGCATTGAGCTTACGCTTCTTCTATGAATAGCGTGGTTGTATTTGTGGCAGCCACAGTTTTCGCCAATCACGCTGTGGTATCTGCATGCAGAACGCCTTAGGCACCAACAAGAAATTCAATAAAGAGCCTGACTTATTTGCATTTTCAGCTCTACTCTGCTCTCCTCCATCTGTTCCATCCACTCATTTGCAATCCGCCCGTCCAGCAATGGAAGCACTCGGCGTAGCTGCCAACGTCATTGCTGTTGTTGACATCTCTGTCAAAGTACTACAGGTCTGCTCTGACTACGCTAAAGAGGCTAAAAATGCCAAGGTCGAGATCCAGGAGCTGCGACAAGAGGTGGAGAATTTGCGTGACACTGCGCAAAAAGTGCAACAGCTCATTCAAAGTCCCCAAGGCACGAGACTCACAGCATCCCAAGAGCTTCTGCATAAAATCGAGGAATGTCTTTCTATCATGTCAGACGTCAACGAGAAACTTCAACCTTCCTCCAAACACAGCTTCTGGCGACGAGGCTTCAGGTCTCTGAAATGGCCATTTCAGAGTGGGGAAGTTCACCGCATTGTTGGTCGTCTCAGCAGAAGTTCAATCTCAATCTCGCACATGCTTCAAGTCGACCAAACGTAAGAAAACTCCCGCTTAATTTACCTGTATGCCATCCACTAACATGTACAGTGGCCTTCTGCTTGACGCAGATAACAAGTTAGATAATGTAGAGTCTCAAATGAATGAGGCTCACTCTAAACTCGACAAAGCCCACGTCAAACTGGACAAGGCCGAATCCGACTTAGGGGGTATTGTCACAAAGTTGGATAAAGTCGACATCAGCCAGATCATGGCTCAACTTCCAGTGGCAGCTGGTGCGGCCCACAATTCACAGGCCGAAGAAGACAACAGTATCTGCCTTAAGACCACTCGCTCGGAGCTCTTGCACGATATTGATGATTGGCTCGAGAACACCAACACCGAGACTATCTTTTGGTTGCAGGGAATGGCCGGTACTGGCAAGTCAACTATTGCTCGTACGATAGCCAAAAGATGGGACGACCAAAATCACCTCGGAGCAAGCTTCTTCTTTAAGAGAGGTGGTGGCGATTGCGGCAATCTTTCTTGCTTCTATACCACCATCGCCTTCCAATTAGCCATTCACCACCACGATCTTGCATCAAGTATCAAGGCAGCTGTTGACCGCGATCCTTCCCTCATGTCTAAGGTGGGTGAGGAGCAGTTCGAGAAATTGATACTACAACCTATCATGGGGTTACAGCCAGCCAAAAGGGAAACTATCGCAATTGTCATTGATGCTCTGGACGAATGCGACGGGGACGAAGGAATTAAGCGACTGATTAGGATCTTTACTCGTACCAAGGATGTCTCGAATGTGAGATTGAAGGTGTTCATTACGAGTCGGCCGGAACTGCATATTCGACTCGGTTTCCGTGCTGTGTCTGGCACCTATCAAGACTTTGTTCTTCACGAAATCCCCAACAACATAATCGAGCGTGATATTCGTACGTTCTTCATAGAAGAACTAAACAGAATACGGCAAGACTATAATCTCATGACTGAGAAGGAGTTACATCTGCCAGACACATGGCCAGGCCCCGAGAGGACAGCAGCCCTCGTCAAGAAAGCCGTGCCACTCTTTATTTTCGCTGCAACCGTGTGTCGCTTCATCCGGCAATGGATAAGCGCAGACCCCGAGGTCCAATTGCAGAAGGTGCTGACCTTTGACACCAAGAGCCAGGAGTCAAAAATGAATGCCACTTATCTACCGTCGCTTGAGCAGCAATTAGGAGGCCTTTCAAAGCGAGAAGAGAAGGACGTCATTGACGATTTCCAACAGATTGTGGGCACTATTATACTCCTTGAAGTCCCTTTGACGGTTTCTGCTCTGTCAAAACTCATTGATGTGCCCGAAAAAAGTATTTACCATCGGTTGGAGGTTCTCCGCCCAGTGCTGAATTACCCTGAGACAGCAGAATCACCAATACGGCTGCTTCATCTGTCTTTCCGAGACTTCTTGCTTGACCCGGAGAAGGAGGGGATGAACAGATTCTGGGTAGACGAGAAGCAAAGCCATGGTCGACTTGCTGTCGGTTGCCTTCGTATTCTCAAATCCTCCCTAGAAGATATATGCGGTCTCGTGGCGCCAGGAATTGCAAGTTCTGAAGTTACTGCGAGCCGTGTATCTTCTTGCATCTCTCCAGACTTGGAGTATGCGTGTCGCTATTGGGTCAATCATCTCACAAAGACTCCGGAGCGAACTATCAGCTCAGAAGACATACTGGCATTTCTTGAGCACTACCTGCTCCATCTTCTCGAGTGTCTGAGCCTTATAGACCGTCTTTCGGAGATTTATAGCATGATACAAGGATTACAAGCCATCGAGAGGGTAATGACAATGACTTCCACTCCCAGGATATCTCAACTAACGGCAGTCCAGGAAAACGAATGCCCCAGGCTATGCGAACTACTCAAGGATCTTCGTCACTTTCTTCGTACCAACTTCACCGTTGTCGACCAATACCCTCTTCAGCTCTACTCCTCACTACGCTACACTGTCCCATCGACAAGCCCAATGCAGCCTATCTTTACCAGCAGTACACCCGAATGGATGTCGCAATTTCCAGATTCATCAAGCGAATGGGACCGTCACCAAAATGTTTTGGAGGGGCATGAGGCTCCAATAGTGACCGCTGCATTTTCCCCGGACAGCACTTATATGGTATCCTTGTCAGAGGATGGTAATATGAGAGTCTGGCGCCTTGATACCAGTGAGTGTATCCGTGAGACGTGGATCGAGGGTGTGCCATTCGGCGTTAACCCAACCATTGCCATAACGACTGAGCCGATATGGATATACTTCAAGGATGATGTGAAAATGTACTTATGGCACGGAGAAACCGCGGAGTTGGTTGGGCAATACCCGTCGTTCGCAGACAGACGCAAGCCCTGCTTCTCACAATGCGCCCAATATTGTGCTTTCATGGACACTTCCAATCATGTTGTTCTCCTCAAGTTGAAATCCGGTAGCGCTCCAGAAAGACTGAGTCTCGATGACTCGAGACTGGAGCATGATGCTCGTGAGAAGGGTAATATACCCTTCTTTGTCTTCTCCACGGACTCAGAATACCTGGCTCTGTATTCAAACGTGAGCTATGATGAAAGCTTGGTCTGGGATATTGCATCTGGCGCCTGCATCAAACATTACAGCAACAGGGCAATACCTGAACCAAGCACTGACAAGGACCCCCTTTACTCAATTTCAATTATGCTTTGTGCTGATCATTCCATGATGGTGGCTTTCAGTCCTCCGGACTTTAGGACAAGGATTCAGATTCGGGCGCTGCCATCGGGAGAATTAGTTCAGAGATTTGATGGTCACAAACGCAACGTCATAACTACTGTGTTCTTGAAAGATGGCAAGGTACTTGGGTCAAGCTGTGCAGGAAATGAAATCAGGACGTGGAACATCGAGACAGGGCAATGCCTGACCAGATTCGTACCGTTCACTTCACCTGGCTTCATTAGGGTCTCCCCCAGTTATGAGAGAGCATGTTCCCTGCTCGAGACCAAAACTGTTAGCGTGGTATCGTACACGCCGAACGAGCGGCCCAGAATCGCAGATGATACCGTTCCGGGAATCAAGAGTCTGATACTATCTAACGACAAAACCCACGTTGCTGCAATTTTTAAATCAGACGTAAGAATTTGGGACATCAAGAGTGGAGACAGCGTATTTCATCTTGGCAATAACCATCGCGATCAAAAGTTTGAGGACCTGCCATCTCTTACACCAAATCTTCAACACATTCAACTTCCAATGGGGGACAGATGGGCTCCCTGTTTGTTGACAGGAGACGAATTCATGGAATATATAGGTCAGGTGTTCAGCAGCTTCCGAACATGTGTGGGTGCTTGTTCAGAAATTGCCACAGGCCCTTTTCCATACACCACTACTAGCTATCGGGGTATAGCTATTTCCCCCGACGGCTCCCTCATTGCTCTGGCCTATCGTGACACAACACGCATCTCCAAGCTTGATACACATGTCACGACGCAGACCCTTCAGACCCCTGGCAAAACTCACAACCTCATGTTTTCCTCTGATTCAAAGCTCCTTATTATACTATCCCGCGAGTCCAATAAATCTGATTGGGTACATGATGTAAAGAGTCTACTATATGTCTTCGACATCGAAAAGGCCGACATGGTTGAAACAATCAAGCCACCGGGAATGATCGAGAGGATTGTGGATATATGCCCGAGCTTAGGCCTCGTTGTGTTACTCACGAGAGAACATAGAACAGATAATGGTGTCCAGATCATCGATATCAAAACGAAAAATGTGATACATTACTTTACTCTCGGAACGGGGGTTACTCGTGTCAATTTCGACAGTAGTTACACGACATGTGTCTGGTCGGGACTACACCACAGGCTGGCGTTAAGTAAAGTCTCCACTGGGCAGATACTGACGCACGTGAAGATGGATAAAAAGCTCACACGCTTCAACTTGACGGCTGGATCAGATCTAGTATCGACTAACATTGGCGATATTCAGCTTGATTGCCAGAAGAGGGATACATGCTTGGACGAGTGCAATCGCGTCGGACTTGGCCTTAGTGAAGACATGTCTTGGATTCTATGGAACAACACCAAGATCTTTTGGCTTCCTCCGGCAATTCGTCCAATAGGTTATCAATCCTATCACCGAAACTATCGTTTTGAGATCTCTGGATCGACAGTAGTAATACCTACATCGGATAGAGGGGTCCTGTTTTTTCATTTCAATACTAAATACTTAAGGTAAAGCACTTTTTATTTAAGTCTTTTTTAAAATGAGTCTGTAATAACTCTTGATCAATGTGACCGAATCGGGCTCGGCCTTAGCGACGACGCAACCTGGATCTTATAGAATAATAACCAGATATTTTGACTTCTTCTAGCATTCTTTCCAGTAAGGTCTTCTGATGATACGCTCCTCGACATTTGTATTGGGGTTTCTGAATCCACTGTCATGATAGGGACGTCGAGTCGACTGGGGTTTCATTTTTCATCTTCAATATTCAGGACTAACCGAACTGTCCTCCCCCTTTCGCTATGCCACCTGGGGGTACAGCCTTTCGCAGCGGTCACAGCAGATAGTCTGCCAACATTCTGACCCATATTCGAGACAATCAGTCCGGAGAGCTCTAGCTTTACCTAACCCTTATATGACTTATGATAAAGTTATAAAATCTCTCCTAACTCTCTTCTATATTGAGATGAGGTTAATACTTTTCAACTCTACCTTCTGAAAAGAATCCCATTGGATTCTTGGTCGAGTAGCAAGGTTCGTGATAGGGAGCTTCCTAAGCATGTGAGTTAGAATAAGATGCTGATGTCTGTTGATTGTGACTTACTTTGTCAACGAAAAGTAGAGCCGACCCATTGCCCCTTTCCCAGCCAAGAAAGCTTCTTGTTTATCCATTAGCATAGTTCTGGAAACTCACTTTCAGTATCAGACTGCACTTACTTATCAACAACCCCTTGTTTAAGTAGACTCCTAAATTATGTCAGTTCATGTTATATAGTGCGGGTGGTCGGGAGCAAGATTTACTTACGAGGCTGTCGCACGAGGGCAGACTTTGTCGTTCTTGGCTGGTGGAATATCCCAATTGGCGTATGTCTCGCTGGTAACAAGCAACTTTGGTTGCAACTTAGTACACTGATGTCAAAGAGGGGAAATGGATTTACGGAAAACTCACAAATGCAGAGTCAGACTCGCGATTTGGTTGCGGACCCTGTACATCGGGGTATATGCCAAAGCCCACGCTGAGCCCAAAAGTGAGATTATGCCCGATTTGGATGCTGCTGCCCTTCTCGCCTCTATCTCCATAAAGAATATTATCATTCAAACTCTCCATCTCGGTTTCCTTGTGGTTCTTTCTCAGACTGTCCATCTCGTCTGGAAATAGGACGTGAGGAAACGTGGCCGGAAATTCGCCCAAGTCAGTCTTGACTCGTGTAGCCAGGCGTCCGTTCAAGGTTGCCGCATGATGAAGTACAGTGGATGGGGGCTCATTCATGTGAGACGTGGCCAACCACGTTTGCTGAGTGGTGAAGGGAGTGAGGGTCATGTAGCCCCAAAAAGCCCCGGCGCTGATCGTATGTCTTTCAAAGGCTTCCCAGTGTTCCTCGCTCTTGGCAGGGTTGCCCTTTTCGGCCATGCTGATATCGAGACGACCCATTCCGCCAACTCCAAATGTCAAATCCGTTTGGCCATTGACTTCGATCCAGCCATTGGCTTCCTTGACGTCAACTCTCGAAGTGCCTCTAGTAGAGGTTGCCTACAGCACTGTGTCAGCAAGATAGAAATGGAAGTAGAGATAATGTGTCAAGTACTGACAATGACTGTAACAGCATAGGACATGTTGGCATCGACGTTGCCCTGGATATAGGCTCCGATACCTTGACCACAGCGCTCACCCCCTACGGAACAGTTCTCGATGGCTTGCCAAAAGACCGGAGTACTCAGGTCCTTTTTGACTTTTATCGAGTTTTGGCCAGAATTGTATTGGAACCTGTCTCCCGTTTGTAAAGTCTTCTTCCAACCACTGTTTAGGCGCGAAACATATCTGCGCTCGATATCACGCTTCTTAACTCCAGGAGAGTCGACAAGACCGTCCCAGTGTCCTTTGACGTTTGTCATATCCATTCGTATGGCTATTTCCGCGTCGGCTCGCCGCTTGTGCTTGTTAAAGTCAAAGGAGAACTCGTAGATCGGGGATGTGGGGGTGTATCGCTTGGCTAGGTGGTCTGGCATAGCCTGGTCTTCAGCAAGCTCCAGGGAGATTGCTCGAGCAAATGAATTGGGTGCACACTCCTCTGGCATCACTACCAAAGTGCCTTCAACTCCACGCTCCATCAACTTGAAGCAGCCATCGACATTGTCACTTGTGCAGACGACTCTAGCTTTCTGGGTTTGGTTGATGGGTTGGTCGAGTACGTTGGCAGGGCAGTCAAGGAAGACGAAGGGATCTGGTTGGCCATCTCTCTTCTGGAGTTGGGTAAGTCCATGAGACTCCCCGACAGCGAGAAGAATGCCGGATCCCGGGCTGGCTGGGTCTACCGCACCAGACTTGGAATTAGATCCAACGGTAACAAGTCCATACTGCAGATCGGAAGTATCTGAGGCAATGTGCCCCTCAGGGAAGAGCGCCTTGAGATCGACGGGGTCGAACTCGCGGCCGTCTGACTGTCTGACTGATGTACCGCCTGCGCCAATGGCCAAAGCTAATGTGAAAAGAGATGGAATGATTAGTGCACAAGTAAAGAGTAACATAATCATCTTCTTGGAGTGACCCATAATGCTTGGTCAGAAAACGGTGAAATTTAGATGGCCTGTTATTGGCATACGCAGGCTCTTATTTATGCTTGTTGGAAGTTGCCATCAGGATATCTAGGGTTTTCAGACAAAAGCTAGAGCTTGGGTTCAATGAGTATATAGCCTGTATGTGTTGATATGTCTTCATTTAAACCTCGACCTTATGACAGGAGGCCATACGTATGTTGACATTCATTCTTTGCCTTTGTGTGGTGGAGCTGAGCCCTCTTTTAAACTCTGAACCTTACCACAGCAGCTCCTCACTTGATCTCTGACTCATAACTTTGTTGCAATTTACACTTGTGGCTGAAAGCTTGTGTCACTGCCCATTAAGCTCAGCCTCTGACAGCCTCGCTAAATTGAATGTGGTGATATAAACTCTCAGCCAAAAGTTTGAACAGCGACTGACAACCTCAAAATTACTCAGCGTCATGTATAAAGCACGAAGGACCCCCAACCTAGGTTCCATTGACTTTTTCTACAACTGAGGGTTTTGTGACATCATGATAACATCTCACTGGACAAACAAACACCCCCTTTGGTAAATTCTTATCTATTCCACTTGGGCTCTGGGAAGTTATTCTTTGCATCCTGGCTTAATTTTAATTGCAACCATGAGCTTGTCCGACGTTTCAAGTCCACTGCCTGCACTCCAAGCAATACCGAACGAGTTGCTTGGCTGTATCTGCGCTCTACTCTGCAATCGCGACATCAAGAGCTTACGTCTGTCCTGTCGAGCCTTGAGAGACAAGTCGTATCTGAGATTTGACCGCGTTTTCATCTCTGCCAATCCACGCAATATCGAGGTCTTGCTCGCAGTCGCCAACCATGACGTCTTTCGTCATCGCGTGAAAGAGATCATATGGGACGACTCCGTGTTGAGGAGAATTCCCATCAAAGAGGGCTATACCCCTTGTGGATATACCGACGATGAGCATGATGATTTTGATGATTTGGCCGACGACGAGGATAAGGAATGGATCTCGAGAGATTATGTTCATCTTTGCAAAGAAAGCATCTTCTACACCAACAGTAGAGTGCAGAAAAAGAATAAATACGAGGGCGAAAACGAAGTACAGAAGCACCTTGATAATATGATGCCCACTCGAGACTCACTAGCGCTTTACAATGACCTCTTGTACCAGCAAAAGAAGGTGCTGTCATCGAGCGCGGATGAAGAGGCTTTTCGGTATGCCATACAGCGGTTCCCCCAACTCACAAGAGCCACTGTTACACCAGCGGCGCACGGGTTTCTCTTTATGCCACTTTATGAAACACCAATGATCCGAGCATTTCCACCTGGGTTTGTATATCCAACTCCCCGGACCTGGCCATGTGACGACATTCTTGGGTCTGAACATGGTCCTGAAGATTGCCCAGAAGGATGGCAAAATGATGTCGAAAGGAGACAGTGGCGAGGATTCTGTATAGTTACAAAGGTTCTGGCCGATTATGCAGACAAGCTTCAAATCTCCGAGTTTGTTGTGGATAATCACAAACTCAACACCGGGATTGACTACACTCTCTTCGAGAAGCCAAATGCAGAGTATGACAGCCTTTGCAAGATTGTGGCACGCCCCGGATTCAAACGCCTTGTTCTCTCGCTATCAACTGGATACCGCGAGGACTGGGATGGTTCTGAAGATTGGGGTATTTATAAGAACGGCAGGATATCCAGTCTTGTAGCCAAAGCAACCGACCTAGAGGAAGTTGTCTTGCAGACCGACTATGGATTGGATAATTGGTCCTGCGATATGAAAGACTTTGTATCACTCTTTGATATCTTGCCCATTGACAGTTTCTCAATTGGAAAACTAAAACACTTTGGGCTTTCCGGGCTCACAGTCAAACAGGACGATCTTGTGTCCTTTCTGGGCAAGCTCCCGTCGACACTAAAATCAGTCGAGCTAAGCTTTCTCTCTATCGTCGAGCCTGACGGAAACCAGGCTACCATGCTAGCTGATATCCGAGACAAATTGGGATGGAGGCATCGGCCTGTTGGTCAAAGGATCAAAGTCAGCATTTCCATGAGGGACAATCAACCCAATCATGGCCGCTATATATGCATTGACAAAGAGGTTGAAGAATACATTTATGGAGATGGCCCCCCTCCTTTTGTTGCTGAAGAGGGGATGTCTGGGGCTTACTTTACCAGGGGGACCGGTATCGTCTATGATGAGTTTGATCCTGGCTTCGCGATATCTTATGAATAGAATAGTATGCGCTGTGAGAGACAACTCGACTCTGCTAGTACAGGAATATAATAGAATGAAACCCGTGTTTGTCTTTTGCGACCTCTATAAACAATGCTTGTCGCCACTTGACGATTAACCCGTTACTTAGGAGCCAGTCATAAGGTGGGTGTTTTCATGCTTCTTTAACTTTGTGCGCTGGAGCTGCTGCCTCTCTTGAACTCTCATGAGAGAGGATATTTTTGTAGTTCTTGATTTTATCCCCCGCACTTAGGGAGCCCACATCCCCACACTCACTATTCCCATAGTCTAATTAGAGGGGCTATGAAACTCAAAAAGGTCCTCCTCCCGATCCCGATTTTGTCCTTGGTCAAATTCTCTGTCCACAGCTAGCAAGTTAAATGTCCCACCAGAGCGATAAACACGTCTGTCTCGTATGAAACAAATCTTATGAAAGACCCGACCACCTTGGGCGACGTGTCCAACCTCACCAGAATCACCGATAATTTCGCTATCGCCTTTGCCCCAAGGGATTCAATCGCGCCGACTTACTTCAACGTTTTGAGTTGGCTCATGCTCGAGACGCAGGTAGACCCAATGGTCCAAGGCGAATAGATCGTGCTTCAAAGGCTGCAATGCTTACGTACAAGCGAAGGCAAAGTGCAGCGACTTGAAGCCTTGTATATGGTATGAGGCAAAGTCTATAGAATGCAGGCTATCAGATTCCAGTCCTGGCTTGGCCTACCTCAATGTGAGGTATCAAGACAGACGGAGCAGTTCATCCGAAGCCAGTCAAGAGTGAGATCCTCATGCCAGCAAGAAATGATGACGGAGAATGAAAAGCCGGCTTGGGACTGCGAATGATACACGTATCTTAAACCTCTACATTATACTAAAACTCTTCCAACTTGACCAACACTGTCTTCGTCTCCAAGAAGTTATTCAAGCTAACCGTAGTTCCCTCCCTGCCAACACCACTCGTCTTATATCCACCAAACGGCATGTCCTTTGCCTGTGTGGGACTAGTACAGTTGACGCCAACAGTTCCCGCCTCCAGTCTCTTTGCAACACGCATTGCCCTGTCGATATTCTTACTATACACCGCAGCATACAAGCCAAACTCGGTATCGTTGGCTTTGCTTATTGCTTCGGCCTCAGTCTTGAAAGTGTTGATATTCACGACTGGACCAAAGATTTCCTCCTTCATGATTCGAGCATCTTCTTGGGTCTCGACAAAGATTGTTGGGTGGATGAGATAGCCATCTGGAGTGGCCTCGTGATCCATACCTAGGATACGCTTTCCGGATGATTTGCCCATTTCGATGTATGATCGGACGTTATTGTATTGGACCTCATCTGCCTGCGGTCCATGGTTGACCTTCTCATCAGTCGGGTCTCCAGCCGCAATGACCTGAAACTTTGTCTTGAACGACTCAATAAAAGTCTCTGCAATGCTCTCATGGACATAGATCCTTGAGTTGGCCATGCAGACCTGACCACTGTTCCATTGGATGGAGTACGCCGTCTCAGCAGCTGCTTTTTCGAGATCAGCATCATCAAAGATGATTGCCGGAGACTTTCCGCCAAGCTCTAGGATGACGTTCTTCAGGTTGGACTTTGCAGCAGCGGCTTGGATGAGTCGACCCGTTGGACCTGATCCGGTGAAGCTGAGGACTCGAACGTCCATGTGGCTGGAAAGAATGGCGCCTGATGTTTTGCCGTGGCCTGAGATGATGTTGAAGACGCCTGGTGGGAAGCCAGCCTTTTGAACCAATTGCGCGACTTTAGCAGACTGTGAATAGTTAGTAAGGGATATAAGGCAGAGGAACTTCGGTAGGAACTCACAGTCAATGGTGCCTTTTCACTACTCTTCAAAACCACCGTGTTTCCCGCCATCAGCGCAGGAGCTGCCTTGAGAGCAAGGAACAGAACCGGCACATTCCATGGAATAATCGCCGCAGCAACTCCATAAGGTTGTCGAAGGGTAAAGTTCAAATGACCAGGCATATTCAGACTACTCGTTCCAAGCACCACCGCTCCAGCTTCAGCATAGTAGTTAAACGTGTCAGCAGCGGCAAAAGCATCGAAGTATCCCTTTACGGGTCTTCCCATAGAAATGGCTTCAAGATACGCTAGTTCATGGTGTGACTCGAGGATGAGAGAGGCGAGCTTTTTAAAGTACTGGCCTCGGTCCTTGGGGGAGAGTTCGGACCATGCTGGGAATGCGGCTTTTGCTGCAGCGACGGCGGCGTTGGTGTCGCTTTCACTTGCTTCGTGGACTATGAACCAGTGAGATGATGATCTAGTGGTATATGGTAAAAGGGTATACCTTCAGCTACAACTTGATGAGTTGACGGAGACTTTAGCTCAAACGTCTTCTTATCAGATGACTCCACGAACTACACACAGATCAATGCCATATTCCTCATCATTGATTAGATCTCTCATGTACCTCTCCGTTGATGAAGAGACGAGTCTCGATATCACGTGGTGTTTTGGCGGCAGGCATATTTGGACTGTATGCTGATCTGGGGCAGTGAAATTGTGTTACTTTCTCCTCTCAGGTGGACTTCTGATGCTGCATACAATGGCGTACACACTTATAAACTCAATGACCGGCATTAAGACGCCCCACTTCAATAACAGGTCAAGTGTCCCACTTGGAGGCGTCTGAATAATCCATCATCCGTCGGAAGGATGAGTCCGATGACATCCCCGCACTTGATGTTCCTTCCGACGCGAGAGAAGTTGGCATCCTTCTTGTTTAAACCATCCGAGGACCTGAGGGGTAACACACACTCTGGTGACATTGCATAGTCACTGCATATTCGGAGCCTTTTCATCGTAACCTGTAGACTTATCCGAGGTCTCCGCTGATATCACAACTTGGGTCAAGTCGGGTTTAAGGCACGAGCGGACGATCTAAATCCTCGAATTCATGATACCAGTGTGATATCTCTGACACTGCGACTTGGCTATTTGGAATTTCGCGTATGGAATGGGAGCGGTGATGTCACCCAGTGTTACGGTTTAGGTTGACATGGCCATGACAGTGTCATTACTTGCGTATGTGGGGTTATACTTTTAACGTGCATCAGGTCTCCATTACAAGGAAGCTTAACTCTGTTAACCATCAATTTTAAGAACAAGTCAAGTGATCAACACTACATGCAATACATTCTCAACCTAACCGAACAATCCGCTCCTTTTCACAAATGATCAGTCGACCCTCATATGCTGTCAGCTTCCGACTGCCAGGGCAAAGGCTTCTCAGCCGGTCTCACAGGACCAACATCCCCACCTGGTTGTCTTCTGACCTGCCACTCCTCTATATCCGCTTGATCCACAAAGTTACCGTGAAGTCCCAGACGAAGCTTCATGGGTAGATGAATCGTAGCCACAGGCCCTGAAGCAAGGTTCTGCGCGTCAAAGATAACCACGTCATTGCGCAGGACATCAAGATGATTCAACAATGCAATCAGCCAACCCTCACCTTCTCCACCATCCTTCTTGGGAATAAACGATGGTTCTTGGAAGGTAGCGCAGGGACCGGCCCAGAAGATATCCTCCGTCCTCTCATCCCATGTATAGTGAGCCAGACAGTTGAAGAGCCCTCCAGCTGGTGAACCGCATTTCGCAGCGTTGTACTCTCGAGCCCCATCAATCTTTGCTTGCCAAAAGTGATTATACTTCTTAGTGACATAACGATCATCAATACGGGAGAATTCGCCACTCGTGTCCCACTCTTCACTAGCCTGTACGCGTGTCCCCGAAGGACTCTTGGAATCAAATATCCAGCGCTTGGTAGGGCTGTTTAAGCGGTTCCGCTTCGCAACGGTTCCAGCTGGTGCATCCTCTGGCGGGAAGAAGAAGAACACGTTCCCGTCTGCTACCGTAAGATCAAACACAATGTTGCCGTCCTCATTTTCGTAACACCCTGCAACATGGCCATGGAATGCTGACTGCATGTCAGTAAGCACCTTATCATATTCCCGAATTGACTCACCGTTATCAGACCGGAACCAGATAATGTCCTCGGGCTTTCCATTTCGCCGCGGGACTACGCCATACCACTGATCCTCCTTTGGATCCCACGCCCAGTGATTTCCGCCCTTTTGGAGACGATCTGGGTTACACTTTAGGGGCGTCATGGGAAGAACGATGTAGTTCTTGCTGATCCCACAATCGTGAATCATACCGCAGAAGGGAGCTTCATACCACGCTTCCTCGGTCTTGACGCCATTGGCATCGATTGTCCAGACAGCGATCTGGCGCGATCCATCATTGCCATTCCCGCCGGCTTCATATGCAAAGCAGATCATTTCACCCGTTTCAGGATCAAACTTGGGATGAGCAGTCATTGTTGGCGACTGGATCTGTCCTTCGAAATCATATCGCCCGATGGTCTCCAGAGTTACTGGATCCATGGCATACGGTGGACCGTCTTCTTTGGAGGCCAGAAGCATTCCTCTCCAGAAGGTGATGTTGGTGTTGGCAGAAGTTCTGATGACAGATTTCACCAACTCTGAATCCGTGAAGGGATTGCGATATCTTCCAAACAGACTTCTTCTCTCTTTTGTCTCTGCCAAGAATCTGTCTGTCCTGACATATCGCTGCTTATAATCGGCATGGCCATTTTGGATGCGAATGGCAGTGATATTGCCGTCTCCGTTGAAGTGGATGTCATCTTCAAAAACGGGAGGAAAGCGATGATCTGGTTGGACTCGGTAAAAAGTACCATTGATCTCGGATGGGATAGTTCCTGATACTTCGAGATCGAAGATATCGCCTTCTAAGCGAAATGGCTTGTTGAAACCACTGAAGGTTCCGGTGTTTGGATACTTGACTTGGCTGCCGACCTTTTTCCCGTCGATATACCCGGTATCGATAAGAGGTGCGACGTCGAAAATATGGGCCATTGTGGGTTGAGATAAGATAACAGATAACAGATAGCAGATAACAAATAACAAAAACCAACAGGCAAGATAGATGTTTTCACAACAATCCAAAATACGAACGAGCTCTAGCATAGGTCAAATCTTCTAGTTATTTGTCTTGACCTCTATAGAGGACTCCGGATTTGCGAGGCCAAACATCGGATCATGATGGGCTGTCTCCACTTCTGGACCTCTGTTTCGTAGGTTTTGAAGTGGAGACTCTTATCGGAAGCATCTCGCCGATTGCCCCTCACGACAGCCCCTCTATTTCGTCTACGGCTTCGGCTCAGTCAGTCCAGGGTAGTTTCGTGTGATGAATTGTGCAGACGAATGCACGGTCGGTAGCAGATGAGCAAATGTCCAACGAGTTAGTCTACAGAGAGTCTGTTACCTTGATGGTGGCCTTCTATTTATGAGACAAAGCAAATTGCTAATTTAATGCCCAACATTCGAAGCGTGATAAACTTCTAAGCTCTCAGCCATAAATCTCAATCGCAAATGACAGTTCACTTTGCTGGAACTACCTGAATATCCAACTTACAATCACCCCCACAAATCATCATGTCAAAGCGAGGTACCATCGCGGTAGAAGAAGCAGTCATTACACCATCTACAAAATGGCTCCTCGAAGAAACCTTCTCAATTCTCAACCCTGGCGACAGCAGCAACAAGGCTCTCGAAGCTCACGCTGCTAAGCTACTAGACATTCATGACAAGCGCCTCGCGACCATGGATGCCGAAGGTGTCGAGTACATGCTCTTGTCATTGACTGCAGCAGGATGCCAGGGCATCACGGACCCTCAAGTCGCAGAAAAAACAGCCAAAGAAGCCAATGACTGGCTTGCAGGCGAGGTCGCGAAAAGACCAGACAGATTCGGTGGACTTGCAGCTCTCTCGATGCATGACCCTGAAGAAGCAGCGCAGGAGCTTGAACGAGCAGTCAAAAATTTGGGATTTTTCGGAGGACTTGTCAATGACTACCAGAGCGTCGAGGGAGGGTCGGGACGAGAGTACTTTGACACGGCCAAGTATGATCCGTTTTGGAAGAAGGTTGAAGAATTGGATGTTCCGATTTACCTACATCCGAGATACGTGTCGATCAAAGACCTTCAACCTGGGTCGCTGTATGGAGACCGGCCTCATCTTCAAGGCGCAGCTGTGCAGTTCCATTTGGATCTTTCGTACCATATCTACGCGCTTTGCTCATCTGGTGAGTTATCGCGATTGGTATCTAATATTTTAGAGACTGACATCACGAAAGGAGTTTTTGACAGATTTCCAGGCGCCAAGATTGTCGCTGGGCATTTGGGAGAGAAGTATGAACCTTTTCGCTGGCAGTAACATTTTATTGACACTGATATACAGCATCCCTTTCAATCTCTGGAGAGCCAGCCACTGGTACAACAAGCCAAGCAAAAAGGCTACGCGCCCTTCAAAAGAAGACTACAATTACTACTTCAAGCACAATGTCTACATCACGACTTCAGGAAACTTCTTTACTCCTGGATTAAAGCTTTGCATTGAGACAATCGGGCTCGACAGATGCATGTACTCTATAGGTAACGACCCTTGAACAAAAGCGACTGGAGAGGGAAGCTAATATCTTGGCAGATACACCATATGATGACATTGAGGAAGCGCAGGCGTGGTGGAGGACTGTGGACTTGGATGGTGACGCGAAAGAGCAGGTTGGAAGGACCAACGCCATAAAGCTGTTCAAACTTCCCTTAGAGTACTGAGGACTTGGAGAAGAAGCGGGGATCTTGGGTTGTCTCGAGCCATCGCTTCGATACTTCCGACTCGGCGAGACTCCCCCGGCTTTGTCGGATGAGGCCGAAGGGAAGCTAAGCAGTATCTGTGGGGTATTAAGATAGCATCATATATCCATAGATACAATGACACATGAACGTTATTGTAACAGTCAACTGCCAACCTCTTCATCCTGAATTGTTCATACTCATCACAACTCATCATGGCAATCGTTACCAACGCTCCGTCGTCCCACAAGGCTGCTGTCTACGACAAGCCAGGTGAACTCAGCACCAAGGTGGTAGACATTGAGACTCCCAGTCCATCAGCAGGAGAAGTGTTGGTGAAACTGTAAGTCTCAACGTCTGATCATGGACACGAGCTGACAAGAACAGTTCTCATTCTGGCGTCTGCCACTCAGACCTTTCCATCATGAAAAACTCCTGGGGAATGCCCTTTTCGCTTCCCGATAGTAGGTCTTATCCGGTGCTGGCCAGTGTATTTCTCTGATTCGATTGCCGTAGCTCAAATTGGTGGCCATGAAGGTGTCGGGACAGTTGTTCAGGTTGGAGAGGGTGCAGATATACACGGCTTCGCGATCGGAGATCGGGTCGGAGTCAAATGGCTAAGAGATATCTGCGGTAGTTGCGGTATGTGACTTCGTGTTCCCTTACATGATTGACTGACATGAGTCCAAGTTTACTGCATCGCTGGAGAGGATGGCCTCTGTGCCAAGCAGTCTGTGTCTGGCATGTTCAACCCAGGGACATTTCAGCAATACCTCACGGTGCCAGCTCGATACCTGACACCTATTCCTGACGGCGTGAGCTCTGAAGTAGCTGCACCGATGCTATGCGCAGGGTTGACCTCGTACGCGGCGCTGCGCAAAGTGACAGCCAGCCCAGGTGATTGGGTTGTTGTTTCGGGAGCTGGAGGAGGTTTGGGACATCTCGTCACGCAGATAGCAGCAAGAGCCTTCGGGTATCGCATTATTGGCATCGATCAAGCAAGCAAGGAAGATGTGGTGAAGGAGAGTGGAGCGGAGATATTCGTTGATGCTGCGACGCCCGGTGAGGAATTGGTCTCTCATGTCAAGAAGCACACCGACAACCTCGGCGCCAACGCGGTAGTCGTATGTGCATCCAGCAACGCAGCATACTCCCAAGGCCTTGAGCTATTGAGACCCGGAGGAACATTAGTCGGCGTTGGAATGCCGGGGGGGAAGCCCGTCGCAATTGCAAGCGCCATGCCTGGACCCATTGTACAGAAGCAGCTGAAGATTGCTGGGTCGATATTGGGGAATCGCCAGGACGCGATTGATGTGTTGAACTTGGCTGCGAGGGGAGTCATTACTGTGCATTATCAGACGAGGAAGCTGAGTGAGTTGACCGAGGTCTTTAGGGAGATGGAAAGTGGGAGTCTTGCGGGAAGGGCTGTTTTGGATCTGCAGAGCTAATGCATGATCCGTCTGGGACTGAACTTTATTTCTTGTGGAGTCTTCAGCTGGTAGGGGAAGGAATAGAAATTATCCATGGGTGAGCTGTAGATGAAACCTGTTAGAGACATCTCACAGCAATGGAGTAGTATTGATACGAAACTTGTGTTGGTGGTGTACACTGCCCGAACTTTGAGCTGATAGACCTGACAGCTTAACCCTGCATCACGCGCCTAATTCTTACACTGCCCAAAGCGTCTTTCTAAGGCTGGCTGTGAAGTGTTACGTTCAGATGGAAGTGGTTGGATTGCAGATCACAACACAGATACGCAAGGTCGGGCGCGAGGTGCTACATTAAACCTCAACCGACGACTTATAAAAAGGGACAAAGACCCGATAGTCCCCCGGATTAGAGTTTGATCCACAGCTGAAACCAGGGCAGGATCTACCAATACGAGACAAGATCTATTATAAGCGAGGAAGCTCTGCCGTGAGATCTGCCGAGCGCCGGCCGGAAGTACGGTAGTAGACGATTCTCCCGCTTAGTCACCCGCAAACGAAACACTGATCTGCATTCTATCTTTCGCTTATCCTTGTTGATGCCGCGCCTCACGATTACGCATTGTGTTTTCTTTACATGTCGTATCAAGAGCACGTCTGTCGAGCTGATAGGCCAACGGTGAAACGCTTGCTGACGTTGAAGCGTTTAAAATTAGGAAACGCTTGTGAGGCGAGGCTGGTTACTGTTTTGTTGGCACAGAAACTGACTCGGTTTCACTGGGGTTTGGGTCTTTGTTTTGGCTCCAGTCCTTTTGCTGTGATAGGGGGCTGGGTTGAAGGATTCTCGAGTCGATATGTAGGACCCTCGTAGGTAATAAATATTTGGGTTGGTTCTGTCTTTCCATGAGTTGACAACTGAACATCAAGCCATTTTGACATTGACAGAGTCTTTACCATGTCGACGGCCGATTCACAACCCCCCAGCCCTCCCACAACAGCATGCGTCGGTCTATCCGCCACAGCCCTTGTTGTTTTCGTCATCCTGTTATTCCCAGCGGTGTATGTGGCGTATAAACACCGAAAAGTTGGCCAGGCGTGGTTTCCACCCTTCATTATCTTCTTTATCTTTCGGATCACTTCGGAGATTTATTACCTGTCCCGGCGTAACGAACCTGATATTCCGACTGCATATGCTATGATAGCCGCTGCTGCCAGCACCGCTACTTTATCGGTGACCATTATTGGCATAATCTACGAAGCGTATGTGAATCTGTACGCACCTAGCATCGACCTTATGTAATACTAATGTTGTACTAGTCTGAACCTCCCCCTATTCCCATACAAACGCCAAAGAAACCGTATAGTGGTCGTAGCGATGAACGTAATCTACAACATCGGCACGATCCTAGCAGCATACGGCGGAATGCGAGATACAACGATGCCGGACAACATCAAGAACGGAGCTGCCGACAAGGCCGGAAACATCATCATGTTCCTCGTGATGGTTGGGACTCTGGGTTGGCTATATCCCGCCGGAAAACACATCTACTATGCTCGACAAGATGTAAGCTACCGCTCTGCTGAAGTGCTGATGATGGCTGCTGCACCTGCGACAGTCCTTCAGTTGATCCGCATGAACTACGACCTCATTTACTCATTTACGCAAATCGCCATGTTGCATCCTACCACGGGCAGCTTTGCCATTAGATTTGTCACTTTTTCCCTGCAGCTGACCATCGTGGGGATGATAATTGTTGCTGGCTGGTTCAGCAAAGATGCTGCAACTATTCGCGCCAGGGTTCTTAAAACAGATAGCACCTCTGAGTTAGTTTAGGTTTTCGACTCCGTGTGGCTTAAGGAAGAAACATACCTGACTAAGGAGCTGGCTCCAGTCATGGCGCTGGGGTATGATATCGATAGTAGTGGAGGATAAATGAGATGAAACTTAAATAGACACTACCGACGTTCAACTTAAAGGCGAAGATAAACTTTAGGCAGAGTAGGCTTAGTTCACAGACCATCGTATTCCGCTCTTGTTTTCGCGACACTGGTCTCCTCTAACTTATCAAATAGAGTATGGCACCGCGTCCGTGAGCACCGGCGACATCCGACTATGTGGGTCATAGCCAGGCACCCGCAAGATATAGACATGGTCCAAGCATGGTTCAGAAACTTTAAAAGAGAATGTTACTCAAAAAATTTGAAGAAAAGTATTCAACTCTACTAAGACATACCACGACACCATGCCACCGACAGAACACACACAGGAGTCGGAACTCAGTTCTTTGGAGGATGCTATCTCGCATTTGAGACTGGACATGGCAGATGAATACAAGGACCTCTACCCAGAAGTACCATTCATACAACCTATACCCCCCATGGAACATTCTGAGCATCCGGGCTTCAGTCCCTTGGAAGCTAACATGGTATACCTGCGGATGAACTTGGGAAACTCGTACGGGGACCTCTATCTAGAACTAGCTCTTCTGCAAGCTTTCAAAGAAGCGCGCCTGGATATCATGGAGACAATCCTGGAAAAGGCTGTTAACGCGAATCTCCGGAGTGGCGAGGAGCGGACATCACTACTTCGCGCGACCGAGTTAGCAACAATACTCAACCGAGGTTCTTCTTGATATCAGCCAAGAGCAAAAGATTATATAAAACTCTAGTTCACATCTATTAGCCAAGTATGGCTTTTCTTCTAAGTCTAGAATAACTAACAGTCTCCCACGTCTCTGCATTGGTGGTCTGTCGCGTGTATTCTGTTACACTGGAGAACAGGTCATCCTCCACTGGCTTGAAACAGTGCAAAGAACGCGATCCTCCGCCAGTTGTGTCATAGCCTGCGGATTGCTACGCGCATGGTTGTAGGTGAACGTGACTGCATATTGCTGAATGTTGCGTCCATCGTTACTGACGCAAGTGAGTTCTTGTTGGTTCCACCATCCAGCCTTGAGATCTAGCTCATCTCTTCTGTTGGAAAGAGCCCACTCGATGTCGCCGATGGATAAGGTGCTGCCTGTGTTGAAGCCTGCACAGGTGATGCTGTACGGGGACACTGTGGCTCCAACTACAGCTGGTTCAGGGGCTGGTGCCGCAAGAGTGCCGAGGATCAGGCTACTTGCTGTCAAGGTAAGAGCTGAGAAGACTGTGCCGTTGGTGAGTCAAACCCTACGAAAATAGTTTCCTCGACCTACATTTCATTGCTGTGACGCAAAGGTGAAAAGATTGACTTGATTATGGGCGGAAAGGTTCGATCAGCTGATGGAGGACGGGAGCAGAAAGACAATGCCTAGGTCTCTCCTGTACTAAGGTGACTGATCTGTTGCTGTTGGGCTTGATTAAGGCGGACAGCCTTCCAGTTTCATATCTGGCGTCAGACCCCTGACTTTAATAACAAGACATATTTCCCAATGCCGGGATCTATAACATAGGGAATAGAGTAGACATGCAAAGTGCCTCTTAGCTAAGTGATGCTAGCTATACTTGGTTTAAAGTTTACTTAAGTGGGCGAAACCAGGGTGTCTTTAAATTAATATTTTATCTGCCGCAGTAACTTATGATATCCACACTTCCGTAAACGCTTCCGAAGCTTATGAGTTGCTGCGGTATTTTTCCAGAACTCGTCTTTGTATTAAAGGTTAATATAGTGAAATTAAAGCTTATTTCTCGTATACTTTATTTTAGTTTGATTGATTGATTGATGATGCAATCGACTTCTGCCACTCGGTCAGATCTCGGCGTCTCGGTAAAAATAACACATTGGCTTTTTTTACCTTATTTTAGTATTAAAATAAGTTACTTATCATTCAACAGCTCTCTACCGCTACTTAACAATCGGCTAGATTGCATCTCTTTTAAACTCAGTTGCTGCTCTGATTGCGAGCAGCAAATACCCGGAGTATACAGATAGCTAATTAGATATACACATTCATCATAAGTTTTTCCTGATTCATGTAGCCCGACCACTCTCACTATTTCAGAGAGCATTCCGATTGTCGCTTGATGTCATGTCATGGTAGTCAAGTTACAGCTTATCCGATAACACTGTGCATCTTTCTCAAAACCCATTCCGCGACCCACGTGATCGGTAACGCTCTCCGGCAATCGTCCATGCGCGAATGTAGCGGCGCTTATGCAACACTTAATCAGGAAGGTCGATGAACTAGGGATGTTGGACTTTATCTAGGGAATGGTTAGTTGCTATGTTGTTTGAAATAACCTCTAGGCTAATTAAATATCAACTCTCAACTTACAGTATGGGCAAAAGCGCAGCCGGACATGCCGTTCGCCCTGGTTTTGTTGCTGTGCAGCTGCTCAAAGCACCGCAATGTTCATCGTCGGACGCGTGTGCATTGTTGGAGTGTCTGCCTTCGTCGGGGCCTCCGAGCCTTGACTTGAACCGGTCCCGTGCACTGACATTAGTGGTAGACCTAATACGTTATCGTGAGACGGAGCCAAGTCTATTAGAGCTCGGATGGCTCAAGTATCAACAACGTGGCGAGAAAGGAAAAGGTGATTGATTGATTGATACTCAAAGCTTATGACGCCTCAGCGAGACATATCAAGCCAACACACTGAAAAATCCCATTTAATTTTAGCTTTTAGAAGGCAATATGCGCATAGCCTCAAGGTGAGAAGAGCTGAAGCGCTTTCTTTTACGTTAGGTGGACGAAAAGTGCACATATGTAAATAAGTTAGCATAGCTTCAAACCTTTTGAGATATGTTCTCTTAGCCATAATAAACACTACTACCAGGTCCACGGCAATCATGGGGAGCTGGCGCTACGCACATAGAAAGATTTAGCATCTTTCTACCCTCTGGCAAGTAATATCAAGATTCTGTGATGTTGGTACTGCTGTTGAACTGGCAGGCTGCAACTTTAACTTTAGCTTCAGCACAGATATCAATTTAACTAATTAGTAACGCTGGGTCCATCTGGTCACTGCTCACTGTTTCATATCATAGTATGAATTCAAACTTTAAAAATGACATATCGTGTCTGCAGCAGTTTTGTCATCGCTTCCTTAGCATAGATAGCTCTATCCAGGTCTACAAGTATAAAGTCAATAGCATCGTCGGACTCAGGAGGGGCAGTAAATAGCAGCTGCAAGTTGTATCCAATTCCCTCTCTGACATAAAGTCTGCATTCATTTAGTACCATTTGTCATTGTTTACCAACATCTACTATTTTACACGAAAAGCCTATTCAGATATGGGTCCTATGTGGCTGAAATCCGTTGCCATCTTGGCCTTTGCGGTCTTGCAACCGGCTTTCGGTGCCGTATTCCCAAGCAACATCTTCACTCGGTCAGAGATTGAAGCTATGTCTTTAGCAAAGCGTGGCTCCATGGATGCCTACCAGCTTTGGGACTCGGCTGAGATCGCCTATATTTTGGAAAGCCTCCCACACGACTTGTCAGAGTCAGTTCGCAGTGCTATGAGAGAATGGGAGCAGTCTACCTGCATCCGCTTCGTGCCTAAAACCACCCAATCTGCCTGGGTAAACTTCAAAAAGGTGAGATGCCTAGTATTTTAGCTCAAGACGAGTCGCTCACAGATTACAGTACGACCAGGGGTGCTTCGCCAGTGGATTGGGATCTCCTGGTCAGGGGGAGAGACTCGTCAACCTCGATTACCCCAACGCCTGGGAAAGGATCATTACCTTCGGCACTTATAAGGCTTGTCTTGAAGCCGGTACGCCTGCTCATGAGGTAGGAGTTTGCATGTCCCTCCCGTCCCTATACCTGACGGCCATCGGCGTATAAAGCTCACATCAGAACAGCTCGGACACGTTATTGGACTCACTCACGAGCACCAACGTCCCGACCGCGACCAATACATCCGTATCTTGACGGATCGAATCGAGGCTGACAGCCTGGACCAGTTCACCATTCATCCGGGGGCCGACGTCCACCTGCCATTTGATTACAATTCCGTGATGTTATACGACAGCAAGGCTTTCGCAAAGACAAATTTTTGGAGCTCGATTTTCGGGTCTATGAGTCTCAAGCAAACCATGGAGACGATCACAAACAAGGACATTAGCCCTTGGGACTCGCCTACAGCCAACGACTTCAAGGCCGTCAATGACGCTTATGGTTGTGAAGAATACTACACGCGCGTGATCCCCCAGTGCCTTTCCGGGTCCATCCCAGCGGACGGAGACTTCTCGTCCTATAGCTTCATCCTGGACAAGTACACTGAGGCATACATGCGGGACAACGGCTACACCCATGTAGCGGTGCATCAGAACTGTCGCTCTAACACAGCTGGCCAAGACACAGACAATTGGGGCTTCACGCCCCTGAATGGCTGGGGCCCACGCGCACAGTACAAGATTACCACCAACCGCTGCAAGAAGAGATTTGACCGCCACGCCAGCCGCTACGAGGTCGCTCTCTGTAAGGGCGATAACGAGGACGCTTGCGACATTAGGTGTGGTCTGCGCCGCGTCTGTCCTTTTGATGCTAGTGGAAACCAGGTTGACAGCAAGGCCATCGACATCGTGGATGACAACCTTTGGATTTGTCATCCCCACTGAGCAATTTTGGCGAGGTCGAGTCAGCCAAGCTAGCTCTCCTCCTCAGGCGAGCGGTCGGGCTTTCTGCTTGAAATTCTTATATAAGATGAAGAGAGGTGGGAAAAGTGTACTCTACGTTCAATTCATAGCTTAAGATAGCCCGAGTACATATAGCCGCGAATATGAAGGTGTAGATGATGATGCTGCCAATAAGAACAGTGCCGGTGATGATGTGAAGTCCATTAACCAGTCGAACGGCGGGTCCAAGAAGACGCGGTCTGGTTCTTGAGCAGCCTGGAGTCTGACTATCCTTAAGCTCCGGGCCTTGACTTTAAGGTATCCTTTTCTAATCTGGATGTAGGTCCCTATAGCAGAATATATATATTATATATCTTTAAAGTTCTATTTATTAAAATAAGCTCTTAGCTATAAGTC